>JAKTVB010000052.1:0-70469 GCA_030556995.1 Pichia gijzeniarum
GTCTGAGAATTAGCCAAAAGAAGCTTGTTAAAGGAGCTATATCGATTATAAACCTATGCTACAATGAGGTACCAGCTCCTTCTTTATATATGGATGAGTCCTGTGGGCTTGATCGTGGCTTAGACCAGCTTACCGGGCTTAGCTGTGGGCTTGACTGTGCGTGATCATGTATGTCTGTTCCTTAACGGATAGAATCCGTTACAAACACATGATTCGCCCGTGTAGCGTAATGGTTAACGCGTTTGACTTCTAATCAAAAGATTCTGGGTTCGACTCCCAGCATGGGTGCTGGCGAATTCTAAATTTTTTTGATAAACTTGTTGCGAAAATTTATATTCTCGAATTTTCTTTATTACTCAATCAGTACTTTTTTATTCAGTACACCGAGTCAACCGTAGGAAAGTTTAACGTTAAATTTATTGCTTAAGAAGGTGCTAGTTTTTTTCTGTCACCTTCTAGTTACTTACTCTTCCTCAGTTGTCCAGCATAAATGAGTTCACAACTGTTCAATCTCTTCAAAACGAAAGGGAAATGTGTGAGATTTCCTAAATCTCTATTTCATTCAAAGGCAAATAGACATGTTATAAAGCAACGTCCACAGCACTATCGAGAATTTCATTCCACTATTATACCTAAACTTGATGACCCATATAAGACATTAGGCGTTGATAAAAATGCAGACTCTTCGAAGATTAAAAAGGCTTATTATAAATTAGCAAAAAAGTTTCATCCTGATATCAATCAAGAGAAGGAAGCTGAAGAAAAATTCCATTCGATTCAAGAGGCTTACGATATTTTATCAGATCCTACCAAAAAACAACAGTTCGATCAGTTTGGCGCTGCTGCATTTAACCAAGGTGGTGCTGGTGGTGGTGCTGGTGGTTATGGTGGGGGTAACCCGTTTGAAGGATTTAGTGGATTTGGTGGATTTGGAGGTGCGCAGCACCATGGAGCTGGTAACCCATTTGAAGGTATAAACTTTGAGGATTTGTTTGGTTTTGGACAATCAGCAGGTGGTGGTAACAGTAGAAGAAAAGGAGGCTTTCAACATTTCCAAGGTGAAGATATCGAAATTTTAAAAAAAATTACGTTTAAGGAATCTGTGTTTGGATCTACTGTTAAAGTTAATTACAATGCCATAGTTCAGTGTGATTCATGCCATGGTAATGGTCTGAAACAGGGTAAAAAAAAATCAACGTGTTCAGTATGTAATGGTACGGGAACTCAAATGCATGTTTTACAAGGTGGTTTTCACATGTCTTCAACATGTAAGGCATGTAGTGGTACAGGTGTTCATATTAATCACGGGGATGAATGTTCAACATGCCATGGTGAAGGTGTTAAAACACAATTGAAACAAACTGAAATTAAATTACCAGCGGGCATTAAAGATGGATCAAGAATTAGAGTTGCGAATGCAGGTGATGCACCACACATGACAACATCTCCATCATATAAATTAATCAATGGTGATTTGATTATTAGGGTTAGAGTGGAGCCTGATAAAGTTTTCCAAAGAGATGGTAGAGATTTAATTTGTAAAATTGAAATTCCAATGACAACAGCTGCATTAGGTGGTACGGTTGAAGTGCCAACAATCAGTGGAGCTAAGATCAAACTTAGAATTCCATCAGGTAGTGAAGATGGCAAAATCATTGATATTCCTAGTCAAGGTGTTCCGAAGAGTGAAAGCTCCAACGAAAGGGGATTGTTAAGGGTTGTTCTGAAGATTAGTACGCTGAAACCAACAAATGCGACACAAATTGCGTTACTAGAGGCTGTTGCGGATGCATTTGGGGATAATACAGCTAAACGTATGGATCCAAATTGGAAACCACTAGAAGGAGTATTCAATAACCATGCTGAAGGTAACAAGGAAGCCTGTGAACATCCAAACAATTTGAAAAGAATCGAGTCGTTCTTGAGTAGCGCCTTCAAGAAAATTATGGGTGAGAAAAAGGACAAGGATGAAGGTCCTAAAAAAGACTGATTTCCATTTTTATTTCCATTTTCTGCTCCATATATATCTATTATTCTATAATTTTGTTCTATTTCATGTATAAAGGCCAAACGAAATCATGTAAATAAATGAATCACTAAGAACCCGCATGCGCCACAGAAACTTTTGCTTCTTTCCCGCATTTTCCCCTCGAAAAACACGCTTTTTTCGCGCTTCACCGCGTGTTCTGCCGTGGCGCACGCATTGTTTTATTTGTTGATTTTTGTTTTTCTCGCTGGGTCCAGCCAGCCATCCGTCACCTCTTCTTTGTTTGCTTGGTGATTTTGTTCTCTACTGTTTATTATCTGGAGAACTTCTGGTATTATTTTGGTGGTTCCTACCTTTTGGAGGTTTTCTCTGGCTCCACCCTATTTCGTTCCATCTCCCCTTATTTCTCCTTCGTTTGGTCTCTATTTTTGCTACTACACACACCTTAACCAGATAAGCGTATCACTCATTGCTGCTCCTTCTGACTTTTTTTTTTCTCACTCTTTTGATTCAAATAATGTTTTCAACCTTGGATGTCATACAGGAGTCTTTTGAGGATGTCTCTTTAGATTACAATCAGAACCCGTCGAATCAGTTTTATGCAATAAATAGACATAATTCTTCAAAATATTCAACAAATTCAACTATCAACCTCCCAAATGTTTCTAATAATAGACTAAATTATTCTTCAACTTCTCTCAACAATTCATCTCGGGAGCTACTATTAACTCCTTCTCAGAAACTGAAAATTATTAAAAAGCAAAGAGTTCAGAAAAGCCAAGATCAGTTGTCGACAAATTCTCCAGAGGGGATAAACTCAATTGATTTTTTGTCTGATGATGAATTACCTGATGATTTGATAGTTTTTGATGTTCCCTCGCTTCATTCACTACAATCTTTGTCCCATAGCAAGAGAAAACCTTCTATTCGACGTAAGAATAGTATCTCATCTCAAAAATCAAGTTCAAGTAATGAAAGTGGCGGCTCAAGTACAACAAACACTCATAACATAAGTCAGCAAATTGAAAGTATTCGGCGCCAACAAACGCAACCACAGTCACAACCACAGTCTCAGCCGAATCAACCTTTATCATATTCAAGCTCCAACATGAACCCTCTTTCCTTGTCATCATCTTACTCTTCATATTCCTCCATGAGTTCTGCAACTTCCTCTCCTGCGACTAGAGCTTCTTCCATTTTCTCACGTACTTCTGATATTTCTGATCTTCGATTCTCAGAGGATGAACTTCTAAGTCCTTTATCAAAAGAAGTAAAGCTGTTAACGGAAAATAAAGATTACAAACTGGAAGAAACTTTACAAAGAATGTCAATGCTAAAAAATATGTCACATGTTCAGACAAAAAATACTTTGAGTGCAAAACTAGATAGCAAAAACAGTAACAGTAATAGTAAGACAATAAATAAGTATGTTTCATCCACAAGACAACCAAATTTGCCACCAAAAACACGATATGAAATTTTAAAGCATGAGAAAGATTATCAAAACTTACTAGAGTTGGAAATTTACAACGAAAAAGAGAAGTTGAAACAATATCAAATGAATAAAAAAAAATCCAAAATTCAATACGAAAAAGATCTAGGTCTTTGGAAAAAAGTTGTTGACAATTATGATATTTTAATTAAATTACCACAAACTAGAGAACTTTGGTGGAGGAATTTACCTGATCAATACAGGGCTCAAATATGGAACAGACAGTTAATCAGCAGGAAGAGAATCACTTCTGAGAATTTATTACTACAAAAATTATTAGTCAATGCAAATTCAATCCTAAATGGAGCTTGCAACTTCAAATCTATTAAGGACGAATTAATAAAACGGAAAAAAGAGAAAGAAAATCCGCATATTTTACAAAACGTTGAGTTTATTGAAAAATGTTCAAACGAACTACAGTTTAGTTTTCCAGAATTACAGTTTTTTCAATTTGGTGAAAATTTTGATTCAGTTCTACAAATCTTAATTGCTTTTGAAAATTTCAGAAGTAAAAATGAGACTTTGAAAGTCATCGATACGACCAAATTAGTTAATCTTGCTTGCGTGTTATGTTATGTTTTCAATGACAAATTGTTAGCATTGGAGTGCTTTGTTTCACTAGTAAGTAAAAAATTACCAAATTTCATGCTATCATCGGATAATAATCAAATCCCGTCAGATTTAACCCAAGATTTAGAAGTTGAGAAGTCAAAATCTCAAAAATTTTACTTAAGTGATATTAAGGATCAATTTGATAAGTATTTATTACAATTAAATCCAACTTTATATAATCACTTTATTCAGCGTGATATTAACAGTTTGAAAATTATTCAAAGTTTAGCGGGCTGTATTTTTACCAATCAGCTACAATTTGATGTTTTACTTAGAATAATTGATATCTACTTATTTGAAGGTGATATTTTTTTGTTACGAACAACATTAGCCTTGCTGAACAAAATTTCATATAAATTATTTGGCAGTAAAAAGGAAGTTTATCAATTGTTGAAAGTCACTGAAAACAATGATTTAAATTCATTGGATGTTGGTGAGGTGGATGCATTTATTAAAGAAGTCAGAGATGTTTTGAAGAGAAAGACGTAAAAGAAACCAGGGAGATTTGCAGCATATATCCGTAGGTATATGTTTTTTGTAATACACTCATATTTAAAAAAAATATTGGCATAATAATAGAAAGTTTATAATTTTTTTTTGTTTTTTTATTTTTTTTGTATCTATTTTTAAAATTAAGTTTACAAATTTACGTATCTCTATAATAATTATTGACAACTTTGAACGGCATTTAACAACTCCTCAGCATCTTTTGCAGTTTTAACCCTAGCCATGTAAGTATCCAGCTCATTGTCTGCATTGACAGATATAACCCTTAATATATTTTTTTTATCACCCAACACTTCATATTTCATCTCTTTTATTATAAGTACGTTAAGCAAAACATTCGCAGAACCTTCAGATCTGACCAGGATTCTACACTTACCATTTTTTTTATTCTTCAAAACTCTTAACTCACCAAGTCCAACCTGATCATAGCCTTTCGTGCCCGTATTGAACTTAGAAATTTTAGAGCGTTTCGTAATGATTGTTTCCTCCTCTTCCTCACCTGTTTTGTAATCAATCTTTTCAGTCAGGTGGACGACCGCAAAATTACCCTTGACTGAATCTTTTTCTGCCTCTTTGGCATCTTCATCTGCATTGTTTTCTGTGACTAAAGCCGGACTCGTAGCAGTTGATGGCGCTTGTGCAACAAAGTTGAACACACTACTGCTTGGTGGGTTGCAGAATGTGCTTGGTTTCCCTATACTGAAAGGATTCGATGTTGCAGTTGTACTTGCAGAGGCAGTAAATGATGGGTCCTTTCCAAAACTTAATGTATTTGCAGAAATGTTTTGGCCAAAACTGAAACCCGTTTTTGTAGCTGTGGAAGCGGCTGGTGTTACCACTGGAGCAGTTGATCCGAAATTAAAAGCTGATGTAGTTGGTGTAGCTGATGCATTACCGAATGTAAAGGCTGGTTTTGATTCTGGCATATTTTCCTTTTGTGTGTCCAGATTGGTCGATCCAGTTTGGAAATCAAAGTTTTGTTTAGCGTCGGTTTCATTTGCGGATGGTGGGTCGAAAGAGAAAGACGGTTTAGTTGCTGCTGATGGCTGAAATGCAGCTAAGTTTGTAGATGCAAGTGTGTTTGAAGCTGAAAATGAGAATCCCTTTAATGGCTTCTTCTCTTGAGTTAACTCAGGCTTCTCCTCTTCCAATTTCTGTGATGGAGTTTTGAACACACTGTCTTTGACTGCGAGGTTTGAAGTGAATGTTGGACCCTCAATCTTAATTTCATCATCGGAATCATCTTCATCTTTCGGTGGAGCATAACCGAATTTGAAACCGTAGTTCTTTGATGTTGGAAGTGCATTAATCTGAAATTTCGGACCCTGTATTTTAACTTCCTTGTGCTCATCTTTTTCGCCGTCTTCATCATCATCGTCTTCATCATCATCGTCATCATCATTATCATCATCATCATTATCATCATTATCATTTTTATCCTCAACTTCAACTTCAGTTTCTATTGGTTCAATTTTTTTTGGTGATTCAATTTGAGGTTTTTCCTTTTCAGCTGCAATTGATGCAAACATTGCAAAGGGATTTGGTTTAGAAATATCGGTTTTAACAGTTTCTGGTTTAATTACAGTTTTTGGAACGTCCAAAGTCTTAACTTGAATCTTATGACCTTGAACTTTGCTAATGTAAGTTAAATATTTTGAGCAAATTTTCGATAGATCAGCTACGGGATTCTTATTTATTCCGTCATTTATGGATTTAAGAAAGTTAGCGTTCAATGACTTCATTTGGGATAAAACATCAGACTCAGATGTGTCATTCAAAGGAGGTTGGTTTTCCAACGCTTGGTTTCTCTTATTCATAAATCTTTTGCCAAAACCAGCAATTTTTCTAGTCGCCATAACATCCTGTGAAGCAGTTTGAGGGGTATCCATTGAATTTTCGTCATCGGAAGGGCCTTGACCGTCATAATCAACGTCATGGTGAGCGTAGAGATCATCCTTCGTAAGCTGTGTCTTGGTTCTCTTAGCCATTGTTTATAGAAAATGAGTGGCTTTAATTGTCTAACACAACGTTGTCTACGGATTTAATCAGATTAGTGATTGCACCCTTCATGTCGAAGAATGTAAGGGACATGGAAAACAAAATTAAAAACAAAATTAAAAATAAAAAGGGGTTTGTAGACTCACGTGACACGCATAAGGGCTAAGGCTGCGCGGTGCCGGTGTTTTTGGTCAAAAGCCAAGACCGGTCACGCAAAGTGCAGGAATTCGCGTCGTTTGATTCTCTCTGGGTGGGTTCCCCCCTCCGGTGGACGGGGGCCACACTGCCAGCGAAAGTTTTCTTAGTGGTTGAATATTCGGTGTGGAAATGATATGGGGAATGAGTTCAGGCTTTCTTTTGAATTTGTTCTGTTGTAACAAAACTTTTATAGCATACAAGTATGTACCCTTTACACCAGAGATAATACATTATTAAACAGCATTAGAGTGCTTACGGTGGCGTACCCGTTAAATTGACTGATTGATTAGTTTTATTGAATGATGGAAATTTGAGGTGAAATTGGAACAGAAGTTGAAATCGATAATTTTCAATTGATTCTAATCCACATGATCTTTAAAACGCATACAAATTAGTAGTTGATTATTTGGGGCTGAAACACATTAATCCTGAATCACATGCTAGAAATGAGAAGTGAGATTCAGTTAATCACCCTTGTAAAATATTACTCAAAGTTTCCTGACTACAAAAACAAAATGGATTTATTGAATAATGAAACATCGATAGATACAGTCATATCATTACATTGCCGTTTTTTTTATCCAAGAGTTATACTAACATTGTTAATTTTATTCTAGAAATGCCTCCAAAGATTCAACAATCCAAGGCAGCTAAGGCAGCTGCAGCTATGGCTGGTGGTAAGAAGTCCAAGAAGAAGTGGTCCAAGGGTAAGGTTAAGGATAAGGCTCAACATTTAGTCATCCTTGACCAAGAAAAATACGACAGAATTCTAAAGGATGTTCCAACCTACAGATATGTCTCTATCTCTGTCTTAGTTGACAGATTAAAGATTGGAGGTTCATTGGCTAGAGTTGCATTAAAGCAATTAGAAGAAGATGGTGTTATTAAGCCTGTCTCTCACCACTCAAAGCAAATGATCTACACCAGAGCCACCAACTAAGTTTAGTGTCCCAGTTGTGTACGATCTTATTCATTCTCTTTATATTTTGTTTTATATAATCTGAACATAATCTAATCAAAGAAACCTTTAGTTAATTTAGTTCTATCCGCCACTTTGTATGACTGCCTGCAATCTTGGAGAAACCCTATAGGAGAAACCCTTGCAGGCCGCGTCGGGGGCAAAACGGGCTGACAACTATAAAAGGCTCGCCGTCCGCTCCTACAGTTAACATGGGGTTGGAAGTACTGCACCAATGTTTTTTTTGCCTCTACTTAGAAATCAAGAGCTATAGAATATAAGGATGTACTCTATGTGCTCATGATTTCTTTTATTTTTATTTTCATTTTCATTTTCCTTTTCCTTTTTCATCTTTTTTATCTCTGTTTCTTCATATGATGACTGTGAACCGTTTCACGTTAAATATTCGGTGAATCTTAGTGTGCCTTAGAATAAACATGCATCACCATCTGATTTGTCCTAAGAAAGTGAGACTTTTTTTTGTTTTATCTCTCTATTATTTAAGTATTTAGTAAAATACTTGTAGAATAGTTTAATTCTTTTTCAATGATGATAAAAAAAATTCAGTTCTGCTTCTGAACCAAAATTTCATGAAGATAATTAATTTACCATAAAAGCTCTCTGATATGAAACTGAATTATACTATAAATTGTTTACAATACAATTATAAATACTTTTGTTCGAAACTTGCCTGTTTAAGACTCAAAAACTTCTTGACCGATATCCAAACTTTTTGAACTTTACCATTTTTAACTTTGGACATTTGTGCATCAAGTTTGATGAGTTGTGCATATAAGAAAAACCTTGTGTTTTCACTTTGCAAAACCCTTAACCACATGAACAAACAATAAGTGATTAAACCATAACCGGATGTACCTCTTAGTAATAAAGTATCAACAAAGAGTAAACCAAATAAGAAAAGTTCATCATAAAGTACAACTACACTTAGTTGCTTTTCAAACTTTAAAATTGCATTTAGTTTAAATTTAGTTGATAGATGTAATAACGAGATAACCATAAATGGTATAAGCTTAAACATGGAGTTTCTGTTGAAAAACCAAAAGATACTTAAGAGTAGGTATTGGAAATTTTCTGTTGCAATCAATGTTGTGTAATGTGGTAATGACTTTATATTGTACTGAGATTGTATTGAAACAGAACAGGACGTCCACGCACCAATCAATGCCAACTTATAAGCAATGAGTGGAATCCATCTTCCCTGAGATTTACGTTGGATATAAAACATTGAATACAAAACACCAAAGGCCAAAGTCATGCAATGACCTACAAGCCATAGGGTTTTGGAATTTGATTTGGGTGGTTTTTCAATTTTGCGTAACTTTTTTCCATGTGGATGTTCAATTGGCTTGGGTTGTTCAGCAGTAGACATTGTGAGTTAGTAAATTGAATGAAATTAGGCAGTTAAATACAGCGGCATAAACAACAAAGCAGATATATCAGATGAAGGAAGTAAGGAAGGAAAGAAAACATGTAGCGCAGAGAAGCATTTTTCAGAGTTGTTACGTAAGGGAAAACACAATAGGGAGAAGTCACCACTTTCCAGCAATTAATTGGTTGGATTAATGAACTTGAAGCAGAGGACTGCACCTATATAAGCAGTTGCGTCTTGTACTTGTGTGCTCTCTGCTCCTTTTCCTTTTCTTTCTGTAAAACACCCCATTTACGATGTCGAACGATACATATCTTACGCCATTATCTTCCCGTTATGCGTCCAAGGAAATGTCCCATGTTTTTTCTATCCGTAATAGATTTTCAACATGGAGAAAACTTTGGTACAATTTAGCAATTGCCGAAAAGGAACTTGGTCTGTCAGTTATTACAGATGAAGCAATTGAAGAAATGAAGCACCACCTAATCGTTACCGACAAAGAAATTGAGGATGCTAAAGTTGAAGAATCAAAAGTTAGACATGATGTTATGGCACATGTTCATGTTTTCGGTGAAACATGCCCTAAGGCTGCAGGTATCATTCATTTGGGTGCAACTTCATGTTTCGTTACTGATAATGCAGATTTGATTTTCCTAAGGGATGCGTATGATATTTTGATTGGTAAATTAGTTAACGTTATCAACAGATTAGCTAAGTTTGCATTGGAGTATAAAGATTTACCGGTTTTAGGTTGGACACACTTCCAACCAGCGCAATTGACAACCGTTGGTAAAAGAGCAACATTGTGGTTACAAGAATTATTGTGGGATTTAAGAAATTTCCAAAGGGCTAGAGATGATTTAGGTTTAAGGGGTGTCAAAGGTACCACTGGTACGCAGGCATCATTTTTATCGTTATTTCACGGAGACCACGATAAAGTTGAAGAATTGGATGAAAGGGTTGTCGAATTATTGGGATTCAAATATGCGTATCCATGTACTGGACAAACCTATTCAAGAAAGATTGATATTGATGCTCTTTTCCCATTAACATCATTCGGCGCGTCATGTCATAAAATGGCGACCGATATCAGATTATTGGCCAATTTGAAAGAGATCGAGGAGCCATTTGAGAAATCACAAATTGGATCGAGTGCAATGGCATACAAAAGAAATCCAATGAGAAGCGAGAGAGTTTGTTCGTTATCGAGACATTTGGGTGGATTATTTCAAGATGCGTTTCAAACTGCATCGATCCAGTGGTTTGAGAGAACTCTAGATGATTCAGCAATTAGAAGAATCTCTATTCCTGAAGCATTTTTGACATGCGATATTCTATTGAGTACATTAATCAATATCACGGATGGATTAGTTGTTTATCCAAAAGTGATTGAAAGAAGAATCAAGTCGGAATTACCATTTATGGCGACCGAAAATATAATCATGGCGATGGTTGAAAAGGGTGGATCGAGACAAGATTGTCATGAAGAGATTAGAGTTCTATCACACGAGGCAAGTGCGGTTGTCAAGCAACAGGGTGGTGATAATGATTTGATTGAACGTATCAGAAACACCGAGTACTTCAAGCCAATTTGGGATGATTTGGACGAATTGTTGAACCCAAGCACCTTTATTGGTAGAGCACCACAGCAGACTGAAAAATTTGTCAAAGTTACGGTGAAAAAGGCGTTGGAACCATACGGCGAGTTGATTAATGAGGATGAAGTCAAGTTGAGTGTTTAGGCTCTGACGTTTGGCCCGTAGCTTTCTATCAGTGTGTAAGTTTAATTTTTTGAGTTTTTGAGTTTTTGAGTTTTTGAGTTTTTGAGTTTTTGAGTTTTTGAGTTTTTGAGTTTTTGAGTTTTTGAGTTTTTGAGTTTCTAAGTTTACATACAAAGTTTACGAAGTTTCTATCCCGATGTGTTGCCAGCGTGACTGGCACCATATATTTCACCCGAAGCAGAGCACGGCGCTGCCCCTCACTTGAGCCTTCCCGTGCGCCGCGCCGCGCCGCGTCCTTTCCTTGCCACCCGGGGGTAACGGTTACGTCAGCGGCCGGGCGCGGGATGATACGGCCCGGGGGTTTCTCGTGACCAGCAACGAGTGACCAGACCAGCGATTAGCGCCAAATAGGCGCCGAAACAGAAGGAAACGAGGCAGCGTTCCGGACTTGGTAGTCATCCGGGCACGCACGGTGCATTTTCTGTGTCCTGTGCAGCATATTGCGGGACAAGTGATTCATTTCTATCCATCCGGCCTGCTGTAATGGCAGTTGCGTAATGGCACCGTGTGTGGGTGAATGATGAGTGGGCAATTCCCCACCCTACCACCTTTTCTTTGCCCCTTCGGTGCCTGTTGTTCGCCCTTTCTGCTTGCCAGTTTTGCCCTTTTCCAGATTTTTGCTATAAATGATCACTCTTTTCCCATACCGCTGCTGAGCCGGCTCATCTACGCACGCCTTCACCTCTTCTTACCTTCTTTTTCCTCCTCCTCCTTCTCATTCCTTCCCTGTTTAAACATACGCAGCACGTCGGACATACATACCACACTCAATCATGTCCACCGTAGAAGACCATTCCTCTCTACACAAGCTCCGTAAAGAATCCGAAATCTTATCAAACGCTAATAAGATCCTGGTGGCAAACAGAGGTGAAATTCCAATTAGAATCTTCCGTTCTGCTCATGAATTGTCGATGCACACCGTCGCAATCTATTCCCATGAAGATAGACTATCCATGCATAGATTGAAGGCCGATGAGGCCTACGCAATTGGTAAAGTTGGCGAATTCTCCCCCGTTCAAGCTTATTTGCAAATTGCCGAAATTATCAAAATTGCAACAGAGCATCAAGTCTCCATGATTCATCCAGGATATGGTTTCCTTTCTGAAAACTCCGAATTTGCCAAAAAAGTTGAAGAAGCCGGCATGATCTGGGTTGGTCCCTCCGCTGATGTCATTGATTCCGTGGGTGATAAAGTCTCCGCTAGAAACCTTGCAATCAAAAACAATGTCCCCGTTGTCCCCGGTACAGATGGTCCAATTGAAGACATCAGTCAGGCAAAGGCTTTTGTTGAAAAACATGGTTTTCCTGTCATTATTAAGGCTGCATTTGGTGGTGGTGGTAGAGGTATGAGAGTTGTTCGTGAAGGGGATGATATTGCCGATGCATTCAATAGAGCTTCATCAGAGGCTAAGTCTGCATTTGGTAACGGTACCTGTTTTATCGAAAGATTCTTGGATAAACCAAAACATATCGAGGTTCAATTACTGGCCGATAATTATGGTAATACCATCCACTTATACGAAAGAGATTGTTCAGTTCAAAGAAGACATCAAAAAGTCGTTGAGATTGCACCCGCTAAAACTTTGCCAGTTGAGGTTAGAGATAGAATTTTGAACGATGCCGTCAAATTGGCCAAATCTGCTAACTATAGAAATGCCGGTACTGCCGAATTTTTGGTTGATAATCAAAATAGACATTATTTTATTGAAATCAATCCAAGAATCCAAGTTGAACACACAATTACTGAAGAAATTACCGGCGTTGATATCGTTGCTGCTCAAATTCAAATTGCTGCCGGTGCATCATTGGAACAGTTGGGTTTATTGCAAGATAAAATCTCAACCAGAGGGTTTGCAATTCAATGTAGAATTACAACTGAGGACCCATCCAAAAATTTCCAACCTGACACCGGTAAAATTGAAGTCTATAGATCTGCTGGTGGTAATGGTGTTAGATTAGACGGTGGTAATGGTTTTGCTGGTGCAGTCATTTCCCCCCATTATGATTCGATGTTGGTCAAATGTTCAACATCTGGTTCAAATTATGAAATTGCTAGAAGAAAAATGATTCGTGCGTTAGTTGAATTCAGAATCAGAGGTGTCAAAACCAATATTCCATTTTTATTGGCTTTATTGACGCATCCCGTTTTCATATCTGGTGAATGCTGGACAACCTTCATTGATGATACTCCTTCTTTATTTGAAATGGTTTCATCCAAAAATAGAGCTCAAAAATTATTGGCTTATATTGGTGATTTATGTGTTAATGGTTCATCAATCAAGGGTCAAATTGGATTCCCTAAATTGTTCAAAGATGCCGAAATCCCAGTTTTACACGATCCTTTAGATGATAAAAAAATTGTTGATGTATCGAAACCTTCAAATGTTGGTTTGAGACCATACTTGATTCAAAATGGTCCTGAAGCCTTTGCTAAAAAAGTTCGCCAATTTGATGGTTGTATGATAATGGATACAACGTGGAGAGATGCACATCAATCATTATTAGCAACAAGAGTTAGGACAATTGATTTATTGGGTATTGCTCCAACTACGAGTCATGCGTTAGAGAATGCGTTTGCATTGGAATGTTGGGGTGGTGCAACATTTGATGTTTCAATGAGATTTTTATATGAAGATCCATGGGAAAGATTAAAACAATTGAGAAAATTGGTTCCAAATATTCCATTTCAAATGTTGTTGAGAGGTGCAAACGGTGTTGCATATTCTTCATTACCTGATAATGCAATTGATCATTTTGTTAAACAAGCAAAGGATAATGGCGTTGACATTTTCAGAGTTTTCGATGCATTGAATGATCTAGAACAGTTGAAGGTTGGTATCGATGCAGTTAAAAAGGCCGGTGGTGTTGTGGAATCTACTATTTGCTATTCGGGTGACATGTTGATTCCTGGTAAAAAATACAATTTGCAGTACTACTTGGAGACTGTTGACAAAATTGTTCAAATGGGTACGCATATTTTAGGTATTAAAGATATGGCCGGTACTTTGAAACCAAAAGCTGCTAAACTTTTGATTGGTACAATAAGATCCAAATATCCAGACCTAGCAATCCACGTTCACACTCATGATTCTGCTGGTACAGGTGTCTCAACTTATGTTGCATGCGCATTGGCTGGTGCCGATGTTGTTGATTGTGCTATCAATTCAATGTCTGGTTTAACATCTCAACCTTCAATGAGTGCCTTTATTAGTGCATTAGATGGCGATATCAATACTGCTATTCCAGAATCTTGTGCCAGAGAATTGGATGCATATTGGGCCGAAATGAGATTGTTATATTCATGTTTTGAAGCTGATTTGAAAGGTCCTGATCCAGAGGTTTATAAGCATGAAATTCCAGGTGGTCAATTGACCAATTTATTATTTCAAGCTCAACAGGTTGGTTTAGGTGAACAATGGGAAGAAACTAAAAAGGCTTATGAGGAAGCTAACTTGTTATTGGGTGATATTGTTAAAGTCACCCCAACAAGTAAAGTTGTTGGTGATTTAGCTCAGTTTATGGTTTCAAACAAGTTATCAAGTGAAGATGTTAAAAAGTTGGCAAGTGAATTGGATTTCCCAGACTCCGTTTTAGATTTCTTTGAAGGTTTGATGGGTACACCATATGGTGGATTCCCAGAACCTTTACGTACCAATATTATTAAGGGTAAAAGAAGAAAGTTAAAGGGTAGACCAGGATTAGAATTGGAACCATTTCAACTGGAGGAAATCAAGGAAGATTTAATTTCAAGATTTGGTCCAACAATTAACGAGAATGATGTTGCAAGCTATAACATGTATCCAAAAGTTTATGAACAGTATCGTAAGATTTACGAGCAATATGGTGATTTGTCAGTTCTACCAACAAGATCGTTCTTAGCACCTCCTAAGATTGGTGAAGAGATAACGGTTGAAATCGAAACAGGTAAAACATTGATTATTAAATTATTAGCAATTAGTGATTTATCATTATCAAGCGGTACAAGAGAGGTTTACTTTGAATTGAATGGTGAAATGCGTAAAGTTACCATCGAAGATAAAAAGGCTGCAATTGAAACCGTTACGAGGGCAAAGGCAGATGCACATAATCCTAATGAAGTTGGTGCACCAATGGCCGGTGTTGTGATTGAAGTTAGGGTCAAACACGGAGTTGAAGTGAAGAAAGGTGATCCATTAGCTGTTTTGAGTGCAATGAAAATGGAAATGGTAATCAGTGCACCTGTTAGTGGAAAAGTGAATGAGGTTTTTGTTAATGAAGGTGACAGTGTTGATATGGGTGATTTAATGGTTGGAATTGTCAACGAAGTATGATTGATATATCAATACGATTATGCCAAATATTTGGTCGTAGTATTATTCTTATCACTTTTGATTTTATCTTTTTATTTATTTATTTATCGGTATTAACGATTATTTTACAATCCTTTTAATTTTACTATACAATTGTACTACTTAATTGATGAACTAGCTGTTAAGCTGATGAAGTTGCGTCTTCAATGAGGTAATCTGGGTATTAAGGTCATTTATCTGGTTATCTAGCGATGCTTGGTCCATTGGCTGAGAGTCTGCACTGAACTGCACTGTGTTTTGGAGCCTTCTGTTGTGAACATGTATGTCCATGTACGTGTTTGCCAGTTTCTTCGAATTAGCCATATTCTGAGTCAAAGTGGAGAGATTTTCAGATACAGAAGAGAGGGAGTGTATTGTGACCTGAAGGGTGGCATTAAGAGCTTTGATGGATTCGATTTCCTTCTCAAGAAATTTCGATACAGCCATTGTTGGGTACCAGTTAAGGAAGAAAAGAGATGATGACTATTGTTATTTGATTCATGTTGATTCATGTTGATTTTTCTCATTTTCCGATTTCTGATTTCTAATAATTTTTCTTTTTTTTTTTTTTTTTTTTTTTCCGATTTTCGTTTTTTTATCGGTTTTGTTTGAGTTATGTTCTTCTTTTTGTATTAAAGACTGGTATTTGGTAGCAAATAGTATGAGTGATGAGGAGTACATTGTGCGCCGAGAAATCGAAGTTGACGAAGATTTTAATGAAGGGGGTGCAAACGATGTAGTATTTGACAATGAATTTCGAATTTTGATTCTTGCTAATTCTAGTGTCTCATTTAAGATGGAAGAGGGTGATGACTCGGGGACAGTTAGCAGTGAAAACAATTTATCCGTTGAGGAGTCGGATATGGAAGAGATCTTAGTTCGACAAGTTAAAACAATCAATGATGTCAATGAATTTTTCGATGATTTTGACAAAAATGTTGCTGAACCTAATGAAGGCCATTTGAAATATGAAGTTGGATCTGATGGGCTGTGTGTGGTTCTCGTAGATACAGTGAATTTGAAGAATCAGGTGGTAAAATTTGTTCATGCATATATAAGTACTCATACTGTCGATGATGATGACGGAAATAACGATAACGATAATGATAATGATAGTGGTGAAAGGAGTGTAAAAAGACGTCGGTAAGTCGTAGTAAGGTATGACACACGTTTCTACAACCTTGTGTAAAAAGTAATTCAGTAAACTAAATTGGTGTAGTCCAAGAATACAGGAAATGTTTCATGTTCATGATTAGAGAGCGATTGTTTAATGGCAGTATACAACGTCAGTTGTTTTGTTGGTTTTTTCTTTTGCAACCTAACAGGAAAAAATAAACGGCAATGCCCACCCATCGAAGATCACACTCCCCGGCATCGTCACAATCTGGTGCTGGAGCTAGACCAGACACAAAGTCGGACAGAAGCACGGGCTCAATATTTACAGAATTCGATATAGACGAACAACATCTACAAGTACTGCCTACAACAAAAGAAAATACCGATTCGTCGTTACCAAAGCAAGATTATTCACGGTTTTTTCTCTTAGTTTTACTTTACTTTATACAAGGTATACCCATAGGATTGGCGTTTGGTAGTGTTCCATTCTTGCTCAAGTCAAACGGTCTTTCCTACTCCCAAGTGGGTTTCTTTTCACTCGCAACATATCCATATTCGTTAAAGCTAATTTGGTCACCAATTGTTGACTCTTGCTATTTCCGTAAAGTTGGCAAGAGAAGATCATGGGTTATCCCAATCCAGTTTATTTCAGGGTTATCGTTAATTTACCTGGGTTACCAAATCGATTCATGGATTCTAGATAATGAAATGATATTGAAAAACTTGAAATTGCTTGCTCTATGTTTTTTCTTCCTTATCTTACTATGTGCAACTCAAGATATTGCAGTGGATGGCTGGGCTTTGACAATCTTGAGTAAAGGCGCTTTAAGTTATGCGTCAACTGCTCAAACTATCGGTTTAAACACGGGATATTTTGTAAGTTTTACAGTTTTCCTTGCTTTCAACTCGAAAGATTTCGTCAATAAATACTTCCGTTCAGTCCCAGTCGATCAAGAATTTATAAGTCTAGGTCAATATATGATATTATCAGGGTTATTGTATCTGCTAATCACTATTTTTATTATTTTGTTTATACCTGAAGATCCACCAGTTGCCAAAATCACTTTAGATAGTAGTGAAAACAATTTGGAATATCAAACTGATTCGACTGGTGATTCCATCAAAATAGTTTACAGTAAAATGTTCAATGTTCTGAAATTGAAAAACGTTCAAACTTTTATTGTCTTGCATTTGATTAGCAAAATTGCATTTCAGGCCAATGAATCCGCAACAAATTTGAAATTACTAGATAAAGGTTTTACAAGGGAAGATTTAGCAATCACCGTGTTGATTGATTTCCCATTTGAAATCATTTTTGGATATTATGCTGCAAGATGGTCGAATACGGATCAACCTTTGAAGCCATGGTTGTATGGTTATTTGGGTAGAATAGCTGCTGCAATACTTGGGCAAATACTAGTTTGGAGCTTTCCATCAAGTGGCAAAATAAGCACATCGTATTTTCTTTTTGTCATCTTGCAACATTTATTAAGTTCATTCATGTCCACTATCCAGTTTGTTTCCATCTGTGCATTTCACACAAAAATTGCAGATCCCCTAATTGGCGGCACCTATATGACTACCTTGAACACGTTGTCCAATCTTGGTGGGCAGTGGCCCAAAATTATTGTGCTCAGTTTGATTGATAGTTTTTCCAAGTCGGTATGCACTGATCCGAACCAGTCAACTTCTTCCCCAATAGATAATCAAAGAAATCCGTTTATTTCAGAGAAGTTCTATCATTGCTATGAAAATGAAATGAAAACTCTGTGCCTGGAAAACGGTGGTGTTTGTACTCCACTCAAGGACGGTTATTACACGGCAAATTTTGTATGTATTGTGCTTGGATTGGTGCTTTATTTTGGCTGGATACGTAAAACCGCTAAAAACCTTGAGAGTTTACCGGTGGGCTCTTGGCGTGTCAAAGAAAAGGGTAATCTGAATGGCATTCGTAGCCATTTGCCGTTATAAATTTATAATTTCTAATATATATACATTTATGCGAAGATTTGGTTGAAAGACTCCAAGAGAACTACGCAAATTTGTCCACCACCATCACTTTGGGTCAGGTTGGGGCCCATCAAAACGCTCATTGCGCTGATGGTCATTTTGTTGTGTTGGCCCATTTTTAGAACATCACGCAAATACTTAAACAGTACGTAAAGTACATTTCTGTTTAATTGCGGTATTTCACGCTTGAAAACTCCTTTAAACGTGTGCAAGGCACTGTTGTTTAAAACTGTTGAATTTGATCCAGACATAAAAAATGATCGATTATGATCCTCTTCATTGTCGGTATCATCATGATTATGATGGCCATCATCATCACCTTCATTATTATTATTATTATTATTTATAACATCACAAAGTTCAATTGCAGTTTTATCAGATATGAGTCTATCTTTCAAATTACGTAGGTACCTCTTTAGTAATGTGGCAATCGAATGCACATCCGGTACTGGGGAAAGTTTGGATAATTCACAGTCATAGTGGCTGTTAAATACTTCTTGAATTTTGTTGACCTCAGACATCATACCATTTAGTCTGAAAATACCCTCAAATCCTTCGCCACTTTGTTCATACAAAAATGTAATTGACTGATATACAATTGATGGAACAGCGAATCCGTACAGTTTATACTTTGGACACAATTCAAATGAATATTTTAGCGTTGATTTGAAATACTTGGGAGTTTCATCAATGGGCTGGAACGAAATTTCACCGGACTTATCATAAGAATGTTTAATTGGAGATTTAAGCATTGAATTTATATTGTTGCTGCTGTTATCATCAACAGTTAAAATACTACTCTCATAAGGCATTGCTTTGAAATTCAAAACATCATTGAAATTGCCACTATTTTGATGCAATGGCGTTGATGCCGCCGACGTTTTAAGTGGCGTTGATGGCATTGATATACCATTTGAATTGGATAACGAGTTGAGTTTTGGACTCGTTGGTGTTTGCCTGCTTGACTTTTTGAATATTTTCCAAGGTGTATTAATTGATGATGTAGAAGAATTAGTGTCAAAAAACATTTTCGATTCGTTAGATTCCTCCGAATTTTGATTTTGAGTAGTTGATTCACTATGCAAATCTGATTTGGAATCACTATCACGATCATTATTATTTGAGCTACCTATCCAAGCTGTAATCTTCGAGCATAGCTCCGAAGCATCATAATCACTTTCAGCAAAAAATATCCAACTTTTATTAGTTGAAAACTTTTTTCTTTTCTTAACTATAATCTCTTGATTTTTAAAATTTATATTAATTTCATCCTTGGATAAATATTCTTGCGTTTTAGACAATAAAAACTTCATGACTAAGTCATTTGAATCTGGCTGAAACGATATTTTAACGAAATCATACGTTTTTATTGCAAAGTTTTTCTTTATGTAGAAAAGATAACAAATTTTATGTTGTAAATTTAACACACTATACTCAGGATCGTCGAGATTGTTTGGATCAAATTTGAATTCAAAATAATTACTAAAATGTTTCCAAATTGGATTATTTTGATCTAATGGATTTTGAGATTTGAGCAGGAATAATAATTTATTAATATAACTTTGAATGACTTTCTTACTATTTGCCCAATATTTAAAATTCAACACCGCAATATGATCAAAATCTGGTAATTTAGGTAAATTCGGAACAAGCGGTCTTATTGTTTTATCCATGACTGATAATTCTTTGAAAGTTTTTTTAACTCTATAAATCGGAGTTAGAATTGATGGATTTTCATCAGTATACACGATGAACGAAATTTTGTAGTTATCTTTCTTGGTTTTAGCAATGACGTTGTTATTAATCGAATCTAATGGTACAGCTAGGATGTTCGGATCAATCAATGATTCAATTCTAATTATGCTGTGCTTTAAACTGTTAAGTAAGAATTTCTCATTATCATCAGTCGATACTATCCTCTTGTGAGTAATAGACGGTGGTGGATGATGTCGAATTAATGGAGCTTGTGGTGGAGCTTGTGGTGGAGCTTGTGGTGGAGCTTGTGGTGGAGCTTGTACTGGAGCTTCTGATGGAGCTTGTACTGGAGCTTGTGATGGAGCTTGTGGTGGAGCTTGTGGTGGGGATTGTGGTAAGGCCTGTATTTGTGTTTGTGTTTGTCCCTGCTCATCTGCAGGTGGAAAAGGTGGTGACCTATTATTTTGTAATGACGTTGAAGGATCCAATATATTATCGTTTAAAGTTTTTTTATTAGTTGGTGTATTGGTTATTGAGTTTGCAGAGTGTTCCAAAACTGGAGTTATGATGGGTTGTTTCATATGGAAGGTCTCATTTATTGGAGTTTTAGCGGGGATATAATCAACAACTGGAGACGAATTTAAGGAGTATAATGAGTCTTGGTTTAGTTTCTTATACACTGGCTCCTCAGGTGTCGAAATAAAACCAAAATGAAATTCATTGTCAATGTCTGCAGGTGTGTCGTTTGATACCAAGCGGCGATTTGGAGATGTTTTACGTGGAGATGATCCTAATGTTAAGTTGCCCTGTTGTAAAGAGTTTTCCAAATCCAAAGCCAAAACTGCACTGCTTCTATTGTTATTTTCCAGATTTGTATCAGTCGTATCATCGTTTGATCCTCCTTCTTTCTCCTCTTCCTTCTCTGCCCCTTCTTCTTTTTCTTCCCATGCTTCTTCTTCTACCCATTCATCCTCTACTTGATTATCACCCTGGTCCGAATAGTTCGAAGAGGTTATTGAAGATATTGAGAACCTTGTAACATGGGCGTTTGTCGATGTTGGAGTTTGACTTTGTTCAACACGTTTGCCTGATTTATTTTTAATTGTAGCTGAGACCGTTCTACTGCTACTACGTTGAGGAATTTGCCATAAAGTTGAAGATTCAGTCAGGGAGCCGTTTGGAACCTGCTGTTGTTTAATTGGAGAAGCAAGTGGGTTTATAGTTTTGTTCCCAGGGTTAGATTCAAACTCTGATTCTGGTTGCAATTTTGAATCTGATGAAGGTGACAAATTAAGTAGTTTTTTGTTCAAATCGTCAATCGTATTATCCTTCAATTTTATAATTTTTTGCAAGTAATCGATTTTCTTCCTTAACATCTCGTTTTCGTGTTGCAAATTGTCCAAAGATAGGTTTATATGCGTGTTTATCGTTGATTGCGAATCGTTGCGTGCATTTGAGGCGAATATGGCATGGTTTGGTGGATCCACTGCATTGGGCTCCTCCCATGTGTCCACGTCAGGGGAGAATGTAATATTAAGGCCCTCCATGCCAGAGATGGTTGTTTACCGCCAGCAATAGTGGGGAAAAGAGAGTCAAATTAGCAAAACCAGCAATCATGGAACAGACGGTGAGCGAGTTTGTCTATGTGTCATTATACAATATTACAATATACTATGTTACGAACTACCTATTTGAGACGTTTGACAAAGTTGGACATTTCGTCAACGTCCTTCTTGTCCAGGGACACGTACTCATCCCAAAGTTTTACAAGCTGTCTCTTTTCACTGGCCTCCACCTGCAACCTGTTGTTGACATGTGCCAATTCGTCACGGAAAGTGTCGTTTTGCTCTTGCAAAGACTGCAACTTTTCCTTGAAGATCTGTTGCTTCTTGGCATACTTGCTCTCATAAGCAGTACGTAACTTGGCTATCTTAGACTCGTGTTTTTCTGCGTACTGTATGTACAATTCTTGAGCTAGGGACTCAAGTTCTTGCTTTAGGGTGTCTTCAAATGAATTCATGCGTGAATTTTTCTCCTGTACTTCCGCCTGTAACTTAACGTTTTCAGAACGTAGCTCAATTATATTCGTATTGAGCGATCTGCAGTTGGAGTTAATTGCGTTGAACAAGTCTTTCAATTGGATAAGTTTGGAATTCAACTTGATCCTCTTTGATTTTTCAGCCCGCAACTGTTTGTCGAGTCGCTTGATTTGACTGTTCAGTACATCAATTTCAGAATAGAGATGCTCGACTTTGTCTAATGACGACCTGTTGTCATTTTCTAACTGCTTATTTGACAAATGCATGTTTTCAATCTTCAATTTATAATCACCTATTTCATTATTTAGCTTGTTGATGGTAATGTCATTCATAGAGATAGTAACATGAAGTGAATTAATCGTAGATTCGTATTTGTTTTTAAGTTTCTCAACAGACGTGTTGAACTCCTCCAAGTTCGTGCTTGTCTCATCAAGATCGACATCGATAGTGATGTCGATATCAGCATCTAAATCCACCTCACTGTCATCGTTGATAATCTTGTCAAACCTATTCAACAACTGATCAAACGAATCGCCAGGTTCCGAATCTTTTGTGATGATCCTGATGGGAGACAGTGAGTTCGTCTCCGATGACAGCAACGACTTGTCAACGCCTATTGCATCGCTATCGCAGTCTACGTCCAAATGCTGCATATTCTTTACCAGCGGGGAGTTCACAAGTGGCGAAGACAGGGGCTCCGTTGCCCCTCCATGGTCTGTCTCCACCGTCTTCTGTCTCTTCAGCGGTGGGGTCTCCATGGGCTACTGGGTGAGGAACAGCAGGGTGTTTAGCACCACAGCAGAAGCTCTGAGCTTTGTTTTAATGTCACCGTGTATGGTAAAGCGAGAAATTGCTGAAGGCAACCGATTTTTCTTTGTTTCATGTGGGTTCCACCTGACTTGACTTCTACCGCCCGGGGGTATCAGCAGGGGAAGACGAAGCAGAATGTCGAATAAGGCATGTGCTAGTCTCTATACAGACATCATTGAGGATGTTATTGTGGAATCCAGACAGGACTTCGAGGACGCCGGTATCGATGAGCAGACGTTGCAGGACTTGCGTGCAGTATGGCGACAACGTCTACTAGCATCCAAAGTAGCAACCTTTCCTTGGGAAGAACAGCCACCACAGCAGCAGCAACAACAGCAGCAACAACAGCAGCAACAACAGCAGCAACAACAGCAGCAACAACAGCAGCAGCAACAGCAGCAACAGCAACAGCAACACGAGATTACACAGGGAAACCATATCAAACTAGAGAACCTAGATCACCTGGATATTCTCAAAAGCGAAATTAAACGGGAGGATGTGAATGATATGAACAGTCTGAACAACTTGAATGTGACTAGTATGGGTATAAACCATATGGGACATTTGGGTGGGATGAGTGATCTGGGTGATTTATCAAGGCTCAATCAAAACGATGGTCTTATTACAATGAACAAATCTAAGGCCAAAAATAGAACCCCGACATTAAACTTCAGCATACGAAACAATCAAGTTGATGGATCATTCGACTATGAACCTGAAGGTAATGATGTTGCACATAAGGGAAACACCAAGAAATTTAATGGTGATGAACTTGATGACGATGATGATGAAGATGATGATGATGACGATCTAGGATCGGATTTGGGTGCTGATTCGGATGCAATCAATAGTGATCTTGATGATTCAGATGACGAAGACGACGATGAAAACGATAATGACCAAGAAGACGGTGACGGAGATGGTAGTGGTAACGATATCGAACAGAACATCATGTTGTGCCTATATGACCGTGTTCAGCGTGTCCGTAACAGATGGAAGTGCTCACTCAAGGACGGGCTGATGAACATCGACGGAAAGGACTATGTTTTCCAGAAGGCCACTGGGGACTCCGAATGGTGATCCTGCTGCTGCACTATTCTATCCGTAGGATTGCTCTATATATATTCTCTCTCTCCCTCTCTCCCTCTCCACTATATTCTTTTTGTAGTCTCTATTTACTGAAACGAGCGAATCGAATTTTCATGCTCCTGTAAAAAATCGCAGGGAATCACTAAATAGCTAGCATCGCCAGAGGGTATTGAGAAGCCAAGGCAGACAATGAAGATAGTGTTCCCGGATAGTGTCGAAAAAGAGCTTGCCCAGCAGGCACAGCAGGCACAGCAGCAACATGTGGGAACGCAAATAGATGTGAAAGTACAAGAACAGAAGCCACCGGCAGAACTAACGGAAGCTCAGGTGAGGGCTAGAGATGCTGCCATACAGAAAACGACGTCGTCACTATACACACCACAGTCTCCTCTGACACTTGAGTACCGTTCAAAAAGTCCCGAAATTGAAGAACGTTTGAAAAGAATTCAAGAAAGGTTTAATAGTTTGAAACAAAAAGAAGATGCTAAAGCTGCTCAACTACAAAGGGAAGCTTGGTTAAAATTCAACAATTTGAATAAGCCAGTGTTGGCTGATTTCAAAAGACCGATTACCACGTTCTTTTTGTTTGCAAGTGCTATTTATTTAACGATGCAGTATACTTGGTTTGCATTAGAAAGAGAAAACTATATTACTGAGATGGAAAGCAAACAATCCCAGTTAGTCCAATCTCTGAACGCAGCCTTGAATGATCAGCAGTCAGTGATAGACCAATACAAAGCTTCGGCAAATAATAAAAAGTGGTGGAAGTTCTTGTAAATAAATATCTATCTATATAACTTATTTAAAGTAGATTAATGATGAAACTTTACCGGCTGCAACTTGTTGTGCAGCAACTTCAGCCAATGCATTCTTCGCATCTGCACCTTTGAGATCCTTCAATTTATTAGCAACGTCGCCCAATAAAAGATCGTCAAAAGAGTCAATGAGTGTCTCGATATCAGCGTCAATTGCACCTTGTTTGTCCGAATCACCAAAATACTCATTATCCTTGGCAGAAGCTCTAATTGCTCTCTTGTTCTTCTTCTTTGCATTCTTTGCAGCTTCTTTAGACTTCTTAGAGTTTTCCTTCTCTGATTTTGCTGCTGCTTCTGCTTCTTTCTTTGCCTTAGCTTCTGCTTCTGCCTTAGCAGCTGCCTCTTCAACTTCCTTTCTTGCACCTGCTTCTCTTTCCCACTTTTTTCTGGCTTTTTCTGCCTTTTCATCTTCCTTGAACTTCTTGATTCTTGGATCCTCAGATTGTGCTCTCTTTACAAGATCCGACAATCTCTTATTATCATCATTCTTCTTCTTCTTTCTTGAATTGTTGTTCTTCTTTTCAATGTATCTCTTATGATCTCTATTACTGGTATCATCTGGAACATCTTCATCCAGCCATTCAAATGATCTCCATGAATCAAAGTTGTTCCAGAATTTATAAAATAATTCAACATCTTCCTTCGAAGTGTTTGCATCACCTAATGATGGAGCTGGTTTCTTATTAGAGAATCTAGATTCACTTGCAAAAACCGGTGCCCATGCAGAATAAAATTCAGTTTCATTGACAATTTTAGAGCTTGGTGGTGAAACATCAGCACTTTCATCAACTGAATCAAATTGTCTTCTTTTTGATGGGTCCATTAACGTTTCAAATGCCTTTTGAATGACTTTGAAGAAACCATCCTGATCTAAGCTACCACCTGCAGAACTCTTCTTATCAGGATGATGTTGTAAAACTGCTTTTCTATGAGCTTTAACAATTTGATTTGGAGTTGCATCAACCCTCAGTTTAGATAAACCTAACGCAGCATACAAATCACAGGATTTCCAGTCTCTTGGATCGTGGGATAATAACTCAGGATCATTAATTTCCTTATCAAACAGCTCCTCATCTGCATCCTTTTCTTCAACGTTAACAACGTTCTTTTCAGCTTCAATCTTTTCATATTCAGACCACGAATGACCCTTTAAAGTTCTAGTCGCATGTGCGAGGAAGTATGGGCCAACAGGCTCAACTGGCCTTTTGACGGCAGCAGTGTATGATGCAACGGCAGTGAATGTCATCTTATTTGTCTACCAGGAAGAAAAAAGAATTGGTTAATTGGCAACTTCGTCGAAGTTAAGAAAATTTTTCGATTCCAAAAATTCGAGCTTCACTATCCATTTCTCACCTTTCTCTATGCTAGACATGAACATCATGCTAATATACTAAACGACAATGGCATCTGCTTCAGACTTACAGGCGCAAGGACTAACGTTCTATAGCAAAACAAATGAACAATCTCTAATTTCTAGCAAAAATTCTCTTTCCCTCATTGTACACGAACCAACAAACTGTCCAAGCTGGTTGATATCAGGTATAATACAACAGTCGTTATCCACCAACAATGAATGCTACCTTTCGCCGCAATCTCCAAACAAATCAAAGAATGCGCAACCAGTGATATTAGCATCGTTTACAAACACAGTACAGACCTATTCAAAGTACAGTCAAAGACACATTACGGAGAACAACGACTTATTCGTGTTCATTTCGTTCCTCACAAACACATCAATCCCAATACATTCGTGGAACGATCATATAAAAGAAAATCTGATGCAGTTGAATTCATCAAACCCAATCCTCATACTTGAGAACCCAGAGCTTTTACTCTCAATCATACCAGGAATGAGCATACCAAAACTCCTGTCACAAATTCAGTCACTTCAAAGACATTGCACATTATATGTTGTGGGCTTGTCCACATCATCCATACTATTCCATATGCTTCATTGCTCGTCATTGATTGTCTCGTTGACCGCTTTGACTACGGGTAGAGCTGATGATATTTCAGGTATCTTGTCAATATCTAATGGCCCAGTACATCATTCCGGAGCAGCTCCAAAAATCGCTGAAAATGAATACTCTTATTTGGTATCGACAAATGGTGTAAAATTATATTTTAAATGATTGTATTCACAGGTTTTATAACAACTAATGGATGTAGATAAGTTAAGAAAAAAAAAAAAGGTTCTTATTGCATCTTAACTCTTTCAAAATGAATTCAAAAAATAAAGTCAAATGATCGAACCCAGGATCGAACTGGGGACGTTATGCGTGTTAAGCATATGCCATAACCAACTAGACCATCCGACCATTTTGTAAAAAATATGTATTTTGTACTTTTATTACACGTATTTTTGGACGCCTCTTTTTGGAATATTTTGGATTGAAATTTTGTTCATTACTTTACTCATTGTATTGGTTAACATAACTTTTTTTTGCTGAGAACATAAAATAAATAAAAAGTTCCTACAACGCTGTATATATTTTATAATTTTCTATTACGTAATAAAACCACCAAGTTGCAGAACTTTAGGGCTTGACACATTCCAATTTGCCATGCTTTGCTCAAGCAATAACATTTTTAAAAATTCATTAAAAAATAAAAACTATAATATATATACTATAAACCTTCCTTTAATTCCCAACTAATTAATCTTTCTATATTTATCAAAATATTCTTCAAGTAAATATTCCATCCTGAGCCTAGTTTCTAACAACGAATGCATTCCCCAGACACTTCTTTCACCACATTCAATCCAATAATTTGCGATAGATTTATCCTGGTTGAACAAATTGATTAAGTCCCACAAAATCCATTTATTACCAACCGGTATAATTGGTATATGGTTAGTCTCCAAAAGAGTGGATTTTTCGTCAATCAATAACCATCTCATTGTGTTCGTTAAAAACCCAATTCTATTCATTACCCTTATCCGATGTTTAAATTCTAAGTTGACAAGTCTTTTAATCTTTTTCACTACTGTGCTCTTGTTGTATATGATCTTCCAATCATTGTTGACAAATGACGCCAAATATGGTCTTGAAATAGAAATGATAAAATGATTAACGTTGAACAGTTCAGTAATCCTATTGTAAGGAGAATTCCTCAATTCAATTGAGTCCCCATTCACTTGATATGGAGGTAGAAACTCACATTCAACTTTTGAATATTTTTGAATTTTATTATTATACTTGATCATTAGGTCAAGATTGCCACTCTCAAAAATTCCACTGCCCAGTGAACATATGATTGCACTCTGAATAGTAATATACGGTGTGCTCAAATAATTCAAAAGTGTAGGAAGTTTATTTGAATTGGGATAGATCAAAATATTGAATATTTTTTCAGACTTAATATATGCTTCCTCAAATGTGATCGTGCCTATCCTCTTCAAGGTAAATTGAATAAACTGTTTCAACTCAACAGTTAGACCCTTTTTTAAATTATCAATCCATTTAATATATAAATTGGCTTTTTCATCGGTATGCTCAGTTTTTTTATCAATTTTTGACAATTCAAATCCATCTAATATCATTTGATTTTGCAAATCAAACAATGACTCGATTAATTCCTCTTTCTCAAGACAGCAAACTAATGCACCAACAACAGATCCAATTCCGGATCCAACTATAACGTTGGGTAATTGTTCGCTATTAATCATACTCTTGATAACTCCTATATGGCATAGTCCAAACAATGAACCACCATGTAAACATAATGCGGTTGCACCAAGTGTTGTTCTTGCGTCGTGATAAAAATCGAGCTTAATTTGATTATCAACAATAGAATCTTCATCAAGCCACTTCAAGCATCGGCTAATCTCCTTATTATATTCTTCTATTAATACCTTGGTACCAATGTATGTCCTATTATACAAATTCTTGTTCGAAATACCACCGAAGTTCCTCAACATACCAGCTCTTAATAAACTGAGTAGTTTGGATACGTTTCCTGATAATCTTGCGTCCTTCAAATCTTGTAATCTTTCTTGAATTAACCTATAATCAAATTTACTAGATATTAAATTATCTTTCCAGATGTCATTATGAAATATATTATCCAATTCCAAAGATGTTTTAGAAAACTCCTCCCACGACGTTGAATGATTTAATTTATTAATCAATAATCGCTCAGGGGAGTTCTTGAGCTTATCAATAGTACTTCTTATCCAGAAAATAGAAACATCGATTATCAACAGAATTAACTTGAGAATGGGTAATGGTGTATACGTCATAAACAAGGTTAACACCCCAAACAAGATGTTCTTTGTCATCGACCCATTTAGCTGAGCCATTTTATGTGTTCTCATCATTGTCAGTATCACCAGATATATTAATGATTCGGTATCTCTTCCTCTCTCTCTCTCTAAAAAAAAAAGGAATTCTTTTTAGATAAAAAAAAATAAAAAAAAAAGCGTATATGTAATGCACATACAGATAACACGATAATACAATACTTTTTCTCTTCCTGTTGTGACATAAAGTGTGTACTGAACCAACATGCTTAAAATGTGTCGGATAAGGCCATTGAGTCTTTATCAATCTCGAAATTTCCATCAAAACCATGTTTCAAGAATAAACCCTCTTCTTCCGTTTGATCCGACTGAGATGCTCTCAGATATGGAAAAAGAGGAAAAGGAAAAGAAAGAAAAAGAAATCAACAAAGCAAGGAAACAAATAAAAAATATTCTGAACAAGCCTGCAAAGAGGATTACTGGTTCTGGAAGAAATGGAAATAACGGCCAGAATAAGAATGAAAAAAAAGAAGATCCCGTTGATAACTCTAAAGAGAGTAAAAAACACAGCGGTAATGGCAACGGAAATAATCATAAACGATGGAAAGAACTAACTGGACTTTTAAAAAGATGTTCGGAAGCAGGCTTAATTACAATGGCATCTTTGGGGGTTTTGGTGCTAGGTGGGATACTATACCACAAACTTTACAAGCAAAATGTCTTATGGAAAATGGATGCTAGTTTTAATACAAACGATAGTTTATTATTGGTCAAACATAAAGACAATGTGATTGATTTGGATAAGGATTTATGGGCTGAAAGAAATAATCAAAAACTAATGGATGCCATCATAACTGGTGCAACTAAAGGTAAATATTATTTATTGTTAGGCGAAAAGGGTACAGGTAAGACAAGTACTGTTTTAGAAAGTGTAAACAGGGTTGACGGTAAAGATTGTGCAATTGTCGATTGCTCCTCTGATGTTGAAGTAATGAGACTTCGGATTGGCAGTGCATTGAATTTTGAGTTTTTTGAGGATTATATTGGGAGTTTGTTTAGTATGAATGGACCAAGAGAATCGACTCCTATCCTTGATATTGAAAGAGCATTCATGAAGTTGGAAAAAATATTGGTTGAAAGAAGAGGAGTGACCAAAAAGCCATTAGTTTTGGTATTCAATAACTCACATTTAGTTGATGCGTCATTGGTTGAACTATTACAACAAAAGGCGGAAAATTTTTCAAGTTCAGGTATGTTGACGATGCTCTTTATTAGTGATGATTATTGGTTGTTCGAAAAACTGAAGACTTTTTCAACTCGGTTGCAGGTGATCAATTTTGAAGACACCAAATTTCCAGAAGCAATGAAAATTTTGAAAGGTTCAAGAATCAAATATTTTAATGAGTTTTTAACTGATGATGAATGCAAGACAATATATAATTTAATTGGGGGTAGACCACAGCATTTGAACCATGTTGCGTCTAGTAAGGACATGCTTAGAACTGCACAATTGCTTATTGATAGCGAAAAGCTGTGGTTTCTTAATAATTGTGCATTATTAGGTGCAGATATGGATGATGATGTTATGGAATCAGGTAAGTTTGCGACTAGTGCCACGTTGTTAATGAGAGAGCTCGTTGAGATGGACAGGAACAGACAATCGGCTGAGCATTCTGATGATATAACCGATGTGTCCAAATTGCCACAGCTGCCGTTATGGAGAGCAAGGCAAGTTATGACCCGGCCTGATTATATTGAGCGGTATGATAAGCTGAACATTTTTACTATTGGGACGGATTCGAACGTGAGGGCAGATTCGGTGCCGATGATGAGGGCATTTCATGAGATTACATCTCATCCGCAATTTGATGATCTTCTCCGAGATACGATTGACAGGATCAGTGAAATTGAATCCTTGGATCGTACACGTGAGTTGGTATTTAAAGATTTAGTCTTGGGTGGCAGGTTCAGAGTCACTTCGGACAAGGACACCCAGTTAATTACGGTTGAAGGGGGAACCAGAGAGGACACCGCCGAAGTTGAAAGGGTGTCTAGAGACACTGTCTCAGCTGAATACCATGAGGGAGAACGCAAGAAGTGGTGGAAGAAAAGACTGGAAGGCTATTCTAATGGTGGTAACTGAGTATAGAAAGAGGTAGAAGACTGAGTGTGCGAGGGCAAATCCAGGTTGGTTTTCTCATGTTCATGTCGGTCGATACAGCGAGTAAGAGGACTTGGACTATTTTATTTATTTTAACATTGTATAGCATTAGATATCGAAGCAATGGACATTATTTTAGGAATCCGTCTTAAGGATGCTACGCTGTTTGCCACCTCCAAGGCATTTACCCGTGGTATTTCCATTCTGAAGTCAACAGATGACAAGACGCTTGATTTGAATACACACAACGTAATGGCGTTCACAGGTGAGTCTGGAGACACAACACAATTTGCCGAGTATATCAAGGGTAATGTGCAATTGTTTGAACTTCGGGAGGGATACGAGATGGGAAGCAGTGAAATTGCGTCGTTTGTCAGACATGAATTGGCCACCTCCATTAGATCACGTAAACCATATCAAGTACAGGTATTAATTGGCGGTGTTAAGGAGAGTGGCGAAGGGTTTCTCAGTATGATAGACTATTTGGGTACGAGGTGTGATTTGCCCTATGCAGCACATGGATATGCGGCGTTTTATACGATGTCGTTACTCGATCATCACTATAGGGAAGATATTAGTTTAGATACGGGATTGAAGTTGTTGAAATTGTGTGAAGCGGAATTGAACAAGAGGATGCCTATGGATTTCAAAGGTTTGAATGTGAAGGTCGTTGACAAAGATGGTGTTAGAGAGCTTGAATTTTAGTTTATATAGTATTAAATTATAAAGTATTATAAAGTTGAGTACTGAATACATGGAAAATCAAATATTTGCATCCATTGGTTCAAGGACGACTTTAACCTCGTCAGAGTCAGAGTCTGGAACAATATTGACGACAAATTCAGACTTTGGTTCCACGATACTGACGTCCTCCGCCAATGTACTTGTAATATACCTAGTTCGGGTGATGGTTTCGGGTTCTTCATCGTCCCCAGTTTCATCTTCTAAAATTTTATCTTCAAGAGCCTGACTGGCCTCAAGTGCTTCAAGCGCTTCACGTGCTTCAAGTGCCTCCTGGGCCTCCTTTTCTTCCTTTTCTCTGGTCTGGAACTCAATGTTTGCCTTTGCCCTTAAGATCGATATGTAACTACCTGCTTCGTTAGATAAGATATGGACATTTTCTTTCAAAGAGTTAAGAAACGTATCCAAATCATTGCCTGGATTCTTCTCGATTAATTCATCCCTGAAAGAAATCAAATCCTTCTTCAAATTTTTGAAATTTTTCCACTCTTTCCAATCATCACCCTTAGAAATGATTTCAGCGGAGTAGGCGTTCAAAGAAGAGTCAGCAAACTCTTCCAATGTTTCAATTATACTGATTCGAGATTGAAGAATCTCTTGAAGATATTGTTCGACGGTTTCGTCAACGCTTGATTCAATTGAACTGATCTTCTCATCAATTTGAGATTTTTTAGAAGACAGCTGATTCCTGAATTCTTCCCTTGATACATATAATTCATCGGATGGATCTTTGAATTGGTTTATTCTAGCCAGGAGATCATGAATTTTATCATAACCCGAATTGACATCTTCAGAGAGAAGTTTGATTTCAGGTTGAAATTTTGAACCGATTAAAGATTTGAATTTGGAGGAGATTGAATCAACTTGGCTCGAAAAATCATCTCTAGCACTTTTGATGGTATCTTGAAGCAAAGAACTATATTTCTCGCCCGTGGAGATAGTTGCAGAAGAAGTGGTGGAAGTTGTGGTTGTTATGGAGACCGAAACGGATAAAGTGGTCGAGGTGGATGTCGAAGTTGGAGTAGATGCGGAAGCAGAAGTTTTAGTTTTTGTAATATCCCAGTTATCGTTGAAGTATTTGGCAAAGTCACGCAAAAACATTTTCTTTTCTTCGACCACCTTATAACTGTGTGTTTCTTTATAGGCCATGCTGACATGATAAAAATAAATAATTTTTTGAATAATCCAGTGTGTTAGCAAATTGATTTTATTAAGGACGATTGAGGAGTATTTGTTTGATAAAGCACAAAACTTTGAGTTCAAAAACTGTTGATAGTATGAGCCCAGTTTTGAATTGAGAAATTTGCCGAACAAGACGTATATTTGGGGTCTGATGTGAATATTATAATTGAGAAATGACCAGATTTTGAATTTGGTGGCATATATGCTGATTGTATTGACAAGATATTTGGAGAAATCAACGAGAAGTGGAGCCAGAGTATTCTCAATGAAATCAAGGAAAGATGCAATGACTTTGGTGATAGTTTTGGTAGAATATTCCAACGAGTCGATTACGTAGTGTTCGTTAGCTTCACGATATGATGCCAAAGAATCCTGCAATTTTGAGAGGTGAACGGATGCGTAGGTGAGATAAGGGTCTGCAACTTCATATAGTCCATCGACGTAGGGTTTCACTGGAGTATAAGATGAATGGATGAGAGGTGAAACGTAGGACGAGATGTAAGGAGAAATGTAGGAGTAGGAGGAATGAGATATGTTGCAAATTGAATCATCGGTTGCATAGTCGATGGGGTTTGAAAGTGGGCATTGGGTGTAGATGTGGATGAAGAGGTAGGAAGAGGCAGAAAAAATGAGCAAGTTCCTCAACACCCTTGTTAGATTCATTGTTGTTTTTGGAGTAACAGGGGAAGAAGAAACGTGGGCCAAAGCACAATTGATCACAAGGTGGCAAGATAGCCAAAGGCAAAAAAAAAAAGACCGAAAACGAAAAAAAAAACATGATTTGATTGATTTTATGCAGGAGCGCCGTGTTTGGGAATTTGTTGATTTGGTGGGTTCTACCAAATTACCCATCACATTTGCCAACAAAAAAGTGACTCGTCGAATTGATGTAAAAAGTTGGATTATACTGTAAAACTAGGTGAAATAAAACTATGTAAGATTATATATATGGGAGTATGTATAAAGTGTATTAGAGAATAGTGGGGGGAAGGTGGTGTCTAGAGAGCTTGGCCCATGGCCTCAGCGACTTCGATGATTTCTTCGGCGGCGACTTGTTCGACGATATCTTCAATGTCGTGAATGATTCCACCGGTTTTGACGGCAGGTTCGGACTCAGTTTCGGAAGGAGAGTCAACTGTTGCTTCAGATTCAGATTCAGGTGTAGCTTCAGATTCAGGTTCAGATTCAGATGCTATTTCTGTTGCTGTTTCAGTTTCTGATACAGTTTCTGATGTTGTTTCCGTTTCTGTTTCAACCTCTGTTTCAACCTCTGTTTCAACCTCTGTTTCAACCTCTGTTTCAACCTCTGTTTCAACCTCTGTTTCAACCTCTGTTTCAACCTCTGTTTCAGTCTCTGTTTCAGTCTCTCTTTCAGTTGCTGTTTCAGTTTCTGCCTCAACCGCGGTTTCGGATGGAACATCTTCAACTTCTTCGGCAGGAGCAATTGTTTCTGGAGTTGGCTCTTCATCCTCGGTGTCAATGATGACGTTTGAAGAAACAATAGAAGGCTCTGGAGCAGGGGTTGGTTCGACGAAGTCTTCATCCGGAGTGACGGGATCAATGGTTTTGTCCTGGTTTTCGTTCGGGGTACCGACAAAGGCGTCGAGGTTGTTTTCGTCTGGCAAAACGATGTTCTTAAGTTTTAACAACTCATCGTTATCCAAACGCTCCTTTAGGGCGACCAGTGCATCACGGATCGAGTTGAAATGAGATTCCACCACGGGGTAGTACTCGGCCACCATTGGGTCGACGTATGTTGCGTAGTTGTCTGTGATGACAACAATGGAGTCATCGACCAAAGGTTTGATTGGAGAGGCCTGGTAGTAGTCAATGGCTGGTTGGGCGTATGGCTTGATAACGGCATACGTCTTGTGTGTGTAAAGACAGATATTGTCTGCTTCGCCCTCAGCAGAGTGAGGGAGTGGTTTGCACAATGGACATGCGGTGAGGACGTGGAAGACGACCCAGGCAAGGAGGGCCGACGTAACGTAGCACTTGATCTTACCCCAGACAGACATGTTGGATGGGCAAATTCAGTAGCAAGGAAATCGAAAGGGAACAGCCGGTGGCAAAGCGTAGATGTAGATGGCAGTGGAGTTTGCCTACGTGGCAAGCAGAAGCAGAAGCAAAAGCAGAAGCAGAGTCAACACCGGCGGGCCGGCAGCGCTTTTCGTCGATCGACGCCAAGAGCTTTACTTTCTGCGCAATCTGCAGGGCACCCAGTTTTTCACGACCCGCCCGCGTTCCACGTCCACCCGCACCGCATCTCCGCCCACCGCCAGCGCCCGCGCTCCGCCCACGGTGGCCGCCAGCCCCACGACCCGCTTGGCGTCCGCCCGGTTCTGGTACTCCACAAACGCGTACGGGCGCCGCGACCGCCGCCGGCGCTGCTGATGCTTTTGCTGCTTCCCACCACCGCTGCGGTCGCCGCCGGCTGTACGTTGTACCACGCGGACGCTCGCCACGGGGCCCTGCCGGGCAAACACCGTGCGCACCTCCTCCTCGCTGCATCTCACCGGCAAATGCGCCACAAACACCGTACAAAACGGATCGCTTTCGCCGGCAAACGGTAACGCCGCCGCCGGCTGCAATTGTGGTTGTGGCGGTGCTCGCTGGCGGCGATCGACGTGCCCACCGTCCACGCCAATTCGCTCGTTGCGTTCGTTGCGCTCCTGAGCGTGCTCTTGTAGGGTGTGCAGCAGGGTGTGCAGGGGAGACAACTGAAGGGCATAGCTGGCGGGGGTACGAACCTGTGCTGGGTCTGTGTGCTGGAACCGCTCAATCTGGTACTCTTTGGTAAACACTCTCTCCATGGTTTCTAGCAGCGATAAAAAATAGGCATATACAGCTAGCAGTAGCAACGGCACACACAAAAAGGTGAGCCCAAATCGAATCCGATGCTGCCCATATGTATTGTAGGGGCGAAAAAAAAAAAAACAGCGACAGCCGACCGTTTTGGGAACCTGGAAATTTTTTGGCTCAACATGAAAATTTTTTTTTTTTTTTTTTTAAAATTAGTTTCTTCCTATTCAACTTGTACACTACATCAGTACTTTCTCGTCCTTAACAACCACTTCCTCGCTAATTCACACTCCACAATGGGTAGAGTCCAGAAGAAAAATGCTAAAGGTCGTCTTGACAAATACTATTTTCTAGCCAAGGAAAAGGGTTACCGTGCCCGTTCCTCTTTCAAAATCTTGCAGATAAACGAAAAATATGGTCACTTTCTCGAAAACTCCAAAGTCGTCATCGATCTATGTGCTGCACCCGGATCTTGGTGCCAGGTGGCAAGCCAGCTATGTCCGGTAAACTCCCTTATTATCGGGGTGGATATTGTCTCCATGAAACCAATGCCGAATGTCATAACCTTCCAATCCGATATCACCACCGAAGATTGTAGGTCCAAGTTGGCCGGCTACATGAAAACCTGGAAGGCGGACACGGTTATGCATGATGGTGCTCCCAATGTCGGTTTGAACTGGGTTCAAGATGCTTACACTCAATCCCAGCTTACCTTACAGGCACTCAAATTGGCCGTGGAACATTTAAATGTCGGTGGTACGTTTGTCACGAAAGTTTTCAGATCAAAGGATTACAACAACTTGATGTGGGTTTTCAACCAACTATTCGAAAAAGTGGAAGCAACAAAGCCTCCCGCCAGTAGAAATGTTTCTGCGGAAATCTTTGTGGTTTGCAAAAATTTCAAGGCTCCTAAAAAATTGGACCCAAGGTTCCTAGATCCGAAGCACGTTTTCGAAGAAGTCGACGAAGCAAAGACAAATAACGAAGCCAAGGTCTTCAACCCGGAACTTAAACGTAGGCAGAGACAAGGTTATGAGGAAGGTGATTATACCCTCTTCCATCCAATGAAGCTGCTGGACTGGGTCAGGCAAAACGATGACATAATCAGCACGTTGGGTAGTGTCAGCATGTTTGAGATCGAGCCTGATAATGCAGAATGGAAGATATTGAAAAAAATGAAACAAACCACCAAGGAATTTTTAGAATGCTGTAAAGATTTGAAAGTTTTGGGTAAAAAGGATTTCAAGTTGCTCATTAGATGGAGGAAACATGCAAGAAATGAATTGGGACTGCTTGATGCAAGTGAGGCAAATGCTGCCCCACTTATCGAGGTCGAAGAACTGGATGAAGATGGCAAGATCGATAAAGAGTTGGATCAAATGAAGGAAAAGCTCAGGTTGAAAAATAAAAGAGAAAAACGTCGTTCAAATTTACAAAAGCAAAAGGAAATCCAAAGAATGCAGATGAATATGCTTACGGATATGCAGATCGGTATCGATGCTGCCAATATTGGGTCCGAAACTCTCTTCAATTTGAAAACTGCAGAAAAAACAGGTGAAATCGATAAATTGGCCAAGGGTAAGAAGACAATCGTCTTTAACAACGACAGGAACCATTTGAATAACGTGTCGGAAATGTTCATTACTGACACCGGAGCACAGCTCATCCCCAGGGATGACGAAACCGACAATTTAGAGGATGAGTTGGATAATATGTATTCCAACTACAAAGAGCGTAAGAAGGAGCGTGATGCAAAGCTAAAGGCCAAAGAGGCTAGAGGTGGAGATGACGATGCTTGGGACGGTATTGAAGAGGATAACGAGGAGGTGGAATCCTCGGATGGTGGTATACAAGAGGATGACGATGATGATGACGATGATTCGGATGATGATGAAGCAATCACTAATTTGATTGCAACCATTGAAAGAAAGAAGAAGAATTCTCTCAGCTCAAAAGCATCCAGTTTTTTCAGTGATTCCATTTTCCAAGACGTTGATCTTAACATTGCCAGCAACTCCAAGGGGGAAACGAAGATTCTCAAATCGAAGGCCAAAACTGGCTCTAATGCAGTGGTGGAAAAGGAGAAGGGGCAAGAGCAAAAGCAAGAACTGGATGTCGCCGATAGTGAAGATAGTGATGACGATGATGCAGATAGCGACGATGAAGGAGACTTTGAAGTCGTTCCGAACGAATACATCCAAGATTCCGATATGGATGATTACGACACGGACTCGGAGACAGAACTCTCAGAAAAGGCACGAGAATCACACAAGGCAGATATTGATATAGCCACTGCTCAAGCCATGACCATGGCACATGAATTGGCATTGGGTAAGAAGTCTAAAAAAGACCTCATCAATGATGGTTTCAATAGATACTCGTTTAGGGACAAGGATGGATTACCGGAGTGGTTCCTTGAGGAGGAGGATCAGCATAGTAAGATCAGTCGCCCTATCACGAAGGAGGCATCGTTGGCACTGAAGGATAAGATGAAGCAGCTAAACGCTAGACCGATCAAGAAAGTCTTGGAAGCTCAAGGTCGTAAGAGGATGCGTGCTATGAAGAGGCTTGAAAAATTAAAGAAGAAGAGTGATGGTATTATGGACGATGAGTCCAAGAGTGAGGCTGATAAGGCGGCGGAAATCCAAGCTTTGATGGGTAAGATGACGAAGAAGCAAAAGACCAAACCAAAGGTTACCCTCGTCGTTGCAAGAGGTGCGAACAGGAGATTGGCTGGTAGACCAAAGGGTGTTAAGGGTAAATATAAAATGGTTGATGGTGTTTTGAAGAACGAAATGCGTGCGTTACGTAGAATCGAAAAGAAAAATAGAAAGAAGCATAAATAATTATCGTCAGATTCATATATATATATATATATACATCAACATATATAAGTAAAATAAATAAACATCGCTAGATGATTTAAGCTGAGAAAGATAAAGAGACACCTAATTTGTGAGCGGATTCGGTCAACTTAAGAGCATCGAAAGCACCACCAAAACCGATTTTAACACCCTTGGTTAAATCTTGTTGGTAAGCTAAAGAGACAATACCGGAATCTGCAATTTTAGCCTTGACAAAGGCAGTTGGGTCCAGTTGATATTTGGATGCAATTTCAATTGCAACTGGGTTACCGGCAGAGGTAGCCTTGGAATCGTAGGTTGCCTTGGAACCAACTTCTAAGATTGGTGAAACCTTGTGGTAGTAACCAGCAGTGAAAACGGACAAGTTGTTGGATGCAACCAAAGCAACAGCGTATGATGAAGCCTTGTAACCAATTGCTGCGGTGTAACCGGTTAAAACGGCAGATTTGACATCATAGGTTAAGGCACCACCGGTAGTGAAACCATCTTGACCAAAAGTCAAATCAGCGTTAAAAACAGGACCCTTTAATAGATCAACAAAGGCTCTTGCGGAGATGGAGTCGTAGGTGTAGTAGGTGTTAAGCTTAACGGATTTGGAAGCATTTGGAACAACAGATGAGACCAATTCGGATTTTAAACCTGGGGTAATGGCATCAGCCAATTCCAATTTGGTTGATAAAACGTTGTTTGTAGCCCAACCTTGAACAATGGATAAACCGGTTGATTTATCGGAGAACTTGGATTCAAGTGAAGCGGAGATCTTATCACCTGCAGACTTTGCCTTTGATGTGAAAGTGACACCGTTTGGAGCAGTTGTTTTGACATCAACTGAGAAAGGAGCAGCATGGAAGAAGTCCTTGGAGGTAAGGTCATTGGACGCCTTGGCGATATCGGAGAAAGCAATTGCAGCCATGTTTAGATGTGGAGAATGGAGTAGCGGTTTATTGATGAAAGGAGCACGGAGAAGCCTACAATGATGGGGCAAGGGCGAAGGGTCAGAGTTTTATAACCAAGAGGGAATCAGGTGCAAGTTGTACACATGGGGGAAAACGTGTTCCTCGAGGAAGGGGATAGGAGGGAGGAAGCGAGCCACACCGGGTGGGGGAGGGGCGCATGTGAATGTGGCAAACGTGCGGAAGCGCTGGCGAACGGGACACTCGTTTCCATTGGCTGGCTGGCCGTGGCGCAACAGCAGGGGATGGTGAGCTTTGCCGGGCGCGTCGATGGGCGCGTCGATGGGCGCGCCGATGATGGGTTTTGCTGCGGTGCGGCGCAGCAGCATGGATGCAAGAATGGGTGGGTGGGTGAACAACCATATGTAGCATATAAAAGGAATGGGTCGGCTGGAAGATCTAACCAGTTTGTACAATGCCAACCAAGAGAACACTAATCTACGTGCAACCTACAGTAGACCCTGCACTTATTTTTAAGAGCATTGTGGAAACGCCCTCGCAAATATCCCTATCGGACCTGAGCCACCATTCCAACTACGTTTCTACGCAGATCAAATACACAATTGACGATTTCCATGATCTTCCTTTGCTGAACGATACAGAGAAGTCGCTAATTGACACCATCGCGTTGGTGGACCTCACTATAAAACTAAATGCAACGTCCAAGGCAGGATACTTGAACGACTGGACGGACTGGATGCTCCCCGGATTGACCATAAATATAGCACCACAAAATGTGGAAACTTGGTCGCAATATCACGATTATTCTCAGACTTTTGCCGATCTTATAGTTGACAAACTTTTGGGGATAGAGGCCAAGAAATCCGTGTTTTACAAAGAATGGTGGATGTACAATAACCAGAACTTGACTGCAGCCGGCGCTTCTATGGAAAGGCTATTCCGGTGGCTGGATATACATGACGATGTTAATGAGTATATGGACCACAATATTGATGCTCTGGAACTCATCATTCAGAAAAATAAAATGAGTCTCTACTTATATCGCACGGGTTCGATTGATGTGCTTGAAATTGGCAAATCGTCAAACTTAGAGCATGAAGTTGCGTTGTTGACTGAAATGGAAGATGCCAAACCGGGTGTCGAGGTGGAAATTGACAGATTTTTACAAGGCATTAGAGTCAAAGACGGTAAATCGATCCCATCAATGATATACATGATGCCGCAGGAGTGTCAGCTGCCCAGCTGGAATTTCAACGTTCAAATCGACCCCAATTCCCCTCAAATGCACCCGATTCTGCGCTATAAAGTTAGCCACGGTGGGGAACTTTTCGATAAATGGGATTTCAAACCAAACGATAGCGCAATTGAGGATGTAAACCAATGCACACTCCATCTAGAAATAGCCATGTCAAACGAATACATTATAGATAAGTACGAAATCGAGCGCCTGATCGCTTCGCATCAAAACAACGACCACTGCATTACATCGCTACACTCCATCTCCAACGACGGCACGGATTTGGAATTGCCATCGTATAAAATTGGCGAATGGGGAGCTGCAATGGACCTGATTTTAGATTCGGATTGTATTGCTTCATACAACGGCACGTTTCAACTTCCGGTGCATCTACGATATGGTGAGCCTGTTGCTGGCGGGGGTTTGAAGGCCTTGCAAGCACCGCACAGCACCCTGTACTGGCAGTGCCCGGTCACCGCGGACGAGGCTCACGGCATATCGCACAACTTCTACACCGAGCAGGGACGCTTCCCGCTGCCGCCGACCGACCGCCGTGGGACGCCGCTAAGGAGGTATTTCTTCCCACACACTGCGCTGGCCGCGCCGACCATCCCCGTGGCAGACGCCCGCGGCGCGCCGATCGTCGCAGCAGCGACGGCAGCGGCAGTTTTGCTGGGCACCGTGCTCATTCTGCGCCGCTGTTTCGGTTTCTATAAATAAGTTGGGGGCGTAATTGGTTGCACAACACTCTGCTGCCGCCCCCTGCCAAATTGTGTGTACTGTCTGCACCTGCGTGTGAAAGTATCTAAGTAAGTATGTGTGTATGTATGAATGCCTTTTCTTTGCTCCAACATCACGTCATCTGCCTTCCTGACTCGTTCCAGCAGACGTACACTCTGCCGAAATAAAGCTCAATCACTTGCACACAGCCCATCGTCCCTTCCCAACATATCTGACTTTCCCGTAGTCCGTATCTGAGATAAGACCACATACGTATATAAGAGAGAATCTAGGCGCAAAAATAATTTTTGCAAAAGAAAGCAGAAAAGTAGCACACTCACTTGAAATTATAATCAAGCCAGCTCGCACAAGAGCTAGCTCTTACACATTAGACGGTATTACCACCAATTTCATCTGCTCAGTGCTGTACGCTGTTTCATTTTGCCATAGAGTCCCCCCTTTGATAAGTAGTCGGCGGACCCTCACCAAAGAAAAAAAAAGATAGCAATCTAAAATTAACTCAAATAAAAGCCACTCATCATCCAGCCTTACCATAATTTCAAAATCCAACTAGAATCTAAATACAGCCCAACAATGAATACCAATAATCATAGGTATTCAGTATCCTCAATCTCCTCGTCAACTTCGGTCCCAAACTTGTCCCACATTCCACGTTCTTCTTCGATCTCGGATATGATGGATATTGATGATAGGTTCATAAGGAAGCCAAAGGCTAAACCGGGATCAAATTCTAGTATCAAAAGAAGTAGTCAAAGCTTCCCTAATGGTCATGCGGCCTCTTATAATCAAGCATTGCAAAGCTATGGTTATCAACAACAGCAGCAGCAACAACAGCAATACACTCAGCGTGGGTCTAGAAATGGTTCTCAGGTAAGACCATATCAAAACCAGTATCTTCAGCAATATCCAAATCAACAGTATCAGAAAAACACCGATAATCAGTATCCACAGCAGTACTCGCAGCAGTATTCGCAACAATATCCCCAGAAACATCAGCAATATCCAACTCAACAGTATAATCAATATGCTAATCAGCAGTACTTGCAGCAATATGCCAACCAATATGCCAATCAGCAGTATCAACAGCAATATGCCAATCAGTATTCTGGTAAACAACAGCCTTACCAGAGACAACGGTATGAACAACAACAACAGCAGCAACACTTACAACCATATTCTTCTCAAGAACACGCCAGTCAGGCAAGGAGGTCAACAAGCAGACCACAGCCAAGCAGGAAGCAAGATACGAGGAGAAATGGTAGGCCATCACACTCAACCTCTAGAAGACCCTTAACAGCCACTAATCCCGCAACCTCTTTCTATATTAACCCACAAGCACCAAATTCAGAACTGAACATACCCCCACTTTCAGTGCACAGACATTATGTGCAAAATGAATCTACTATCAGAAACACAAGATTGAATCGTGTTCCACCAGTCTCCGACTCCAATTCAAATTCAAATTCAAATTCAGATTCTAATCCCAATTCTAATGCAAATTCTAATTCAAATTCCAATGCAACTTCCAACACAAATTCCAATACAAATTCCAATACAAATTTTAATGCAAATTCCAATGTAAATTCCGATGTAAATTCCAATACAAATTCCAATACAAATTCCAACATAAACTTCAATAACAATTCCAATCCTAATTCCAACACAAATTTGAAATCACTTTCTGATGCAAATCTGAATATCAATTCTAATACAAACTCAAATGCAAACTTGAATACCAATTCCAATTCCAATGCAAACTCTAACTCTAATTCCAATTCTAATGCAAACTCCAATTCTTCAAGAGGGCAAACTCCCGTTAAAACTCCACCTTCAGCGGCAACGACAGATTCATTATCAAGTGTTAGTAATGCCGGTACTAATAATAAACCAACTCAAAATTTGCCATTAAGCGAAGCGAGTCAAATATCTCCTATAAAAAATATATCATCAACTGATATCCTACAAACGAGCCATACCCCAATTTCACGTCCCCGCAGAAGGGAAATTAAAAGCCCAAATATTGCTCTGGCAGCAGCTGCAACTGCTGCAGGTAATGCAAACAGATCTTTCAATACAAAACCTGTTTCAAAACCCCAACCGGTTCCATTGCCAACTAAATTTCAAACGCCATCTCAAGGGTCATCTCAAAGACCATCCCAGGGATCTCAAGGTTTATCTCAAGATTTATCTCAAAGGAAAGTTGAAAAACCAATGGAGGAAAAGAAAGGTTTTTTTAAAAAAATTTTTTCAAGATCAAAAACAGTTAAAGTCCCCAATGCTACCACCCCGCCATCGAGTCAACTAATTTCAAGATCTTCATCTTCAGCTGATCTGAGAAAAGATTCAAAGATTTCTTTGCGTAGATTATCTTTATTCAGAACAAGTTCAAGGAGTAGCAGTAGTAGATCTCAAACCCCTTCTAGATCTCCTTCAATTGATATCGTTCGCATGGATTCAAATATCATTTCAAAAGCTGGTAACGGATCAAACGTTTCGTTAAATAACAAACCGCTCAGAAAGTTTACCCCAGTAGCAGAGGCGACAGAAGCCGAATCGCCACAGGCATTGGAGCCGAATCCGGATAGTTCAGATTTACGAAACAATTCAAATTCCACAATATCAGTTCTATCTCCATTATTATCCGAAAATTCAACAGTTAGCGATAAAAGATATAGTTATTTAAATGATTTGAATCCAAACAGTCATTATATGAGTGATCCAACTAAACAGTCAATTTATGGTATGAAAAGTATAAACAGTGTGTGTAACGATAGTTTTCATTCTGCAACTGAGCAGTTGACGCCGGGGAGCAATCGCATAAACGATACACACGCTGATGCTATGGATGATCATTTGAGGAAAGTTAGAACCAGTGAAACCAGTGAAACATTTCAATCAAGTGAGAATTTGGGTGGAAATGATTATTCATTACCCAGTCTTACCCAAATTGATAGTAAAGTTATCAAAAGTAAACACGATGAAGAAATTTTGGAGCTGGGCTATCTGTCAACCGTTGTTGGATTAAATGAAACTGGCTTTTTCAATGATAGTTTAAGAAGAATTATAAGTAATAGCAGTACAAAAAGTAGTAAGAGTCACAAAAGTCATAAAAGTGCAATGACAACGTCTACAGTTGTTGATTCCAGTGATAATAATAAGATAAAGTTAGCAATACCAACAAATGAAAATACATCACTGAAAAAGAAAACATCATCAAATAGTATGAAAATTAGGGAAAAGAAGAAGGGATTGATCAAAAAATTGGGAAACACAATTTCCTATGCTAAACTACGTGAAAAGTTTGATTTCAGTTTTGAATTTGGCGATGAGGAGTCTAATGATGTTGATGGAACATATGTTAACAAAAATATCTTGGATGACGAATTATTTAACCGTGAATTGAATTACGATGCTAGCTTCCTGAAAAATTTGAAAAACAACGTTTTGCCAGTTGAACACGAGCCTAAACATGCATTGATCGACACTGAAGATCTAAGAGGTTGCATGAAGGAGAACTATTCGAGCAGCGACAAAAATGTTGAATTTTTGGATGATATTAAACTTGGCATGACTTTTGGAAATGAACAATATGACCGTTCCAACCCCGATATGAAGAAAGTTTATATTATGATGACGTATTATCCAAGGGAAATACGCGCAATTAGAATGGAATTGAATGATTATAAGAAAAAGGAGATGGAAGTCAATGAAGACAGTAAGCAATATACACACACATTTTTAGTTCAATAAACTTTTATTTTTAATCAGTTATTTATTTTTTGTTATTATAAAATTCGTATATAAATATTTTTTTTAATTTTTTTTAATTTTTTTTTCAACAAAATATATATTTTTTTTGTAGGCTTTTAACTTCCTCTGTATGTGGAATAACCATAATTACTTAACAACAATGGAATGTGATAATGATTGTCGGGAGTCTCAGGAATTAGAAATACTATGTCGACAAATGGGAAAAACGTCTCTCTTTGAAGCTTTGCAAAGTAAGCTGATGTATGGAATCTAACTTTATACGTACCTGGGCGTAAATCAGAAACAATCCAGGCAGTTTCCTCCTCTGAAGGTTTCACAAGTGACCAGTTCTTCACCCTACCGTCAGCATCGGTGTATGAGGTAGCAACGGCAGTTTCTGATGTTGATAAATGCGTGAGTTCACAAAGAACGTTGACAGCGGGACGACCAACTGTGGTATCCAAAATATGACAAGTTATTGGGGAGACAGACATTGTTCAAGTTGCACAAGAAGAAGGGGTGGTAGGTAAGAAAGCAGGTTTTGCAACAGAGTAAGATAACAACTGCAGCTTTTGACGGAGATGGCCGAACTGTTTGTTTTCGCCATGGATGTATTCATGACATAAGCGGCGACATGCATTTTCCGCTTTCCGCTGGGTAAAGCTGTCAGATGGCAGACAGAGATAGGACGGTATGCAGCGGTTAGAATTAGTACGTGCAGCCAAGAAAAGATTGAAAGAGAATGCACTGATTGATCCTGTCGCTGAAGACGCCAGAATTGCGTTTAGAATCACCGAGGATCATGTTACCACGGATTATTACGTGCCTGAAATGTTTCACCTTAGTCAAACGCTACAAAATGGGGTGTTTTTGGATATGTGTATGCTTGATCTTATGAATAGCAAAAAGGTTTCGGATGTTTACCTGAATGAAGGATTCAAACACGATGCACAGGGAGTGCGCCTGTTTGGGAATTGGCCGTTTAAAAGCGTCAAAGTTGTTGGGAGAGTACTAGACGTGGAAAAAAGAGAGGAAGATTGGCTTGTACGTATCGATGATGGATCATCTGAGAGTGGATGCGTTGAAGTCATTATGAATAAATTTGTCTGGACAATGCTGGAGGTTGAAAGTGCTTGTTTTGGAGTCAAGGTCGGCTGGTGTGTACGGGTATACGGCATGATACAGCAGATAAAAAATGACAATTTGGTTTTCAAGTCAGAAAGGGTTAGCGTGATTGGTAAAAGAGGCGATGATATGTCGAGTCAGATACAATGGTGGAAGAGTGTGTTGAATACAAGGGGCACTTTACATAGTCCGTGGTCCTTAGATCTGAGTTCGCAGGACGCACTAGATGCATTGAGATCGATTGAGGGGAGGGAACAAGAAAACCAAACGCAAGGCGATAATGATAAGGGTGCAGATGATGCTTCCGATGTCGACATCATTGATCTCGACGTAGAAGACAAGGAAATGCAGGTAATGTTAGAATCGGGTCTTGTCTCACTTCATGATTGGATGACAGAATCATATTGCAGATGTGTGTTGGTAGCAACGACGGATCAGCTAGAAGCGGCGATTGTCGGAGAGCTGGTAAGAAACTGCTGTGTTTCCATTTTTACCATAACTATCGAAAAACTATACAGGACTCATTCGGTTACAAGGGTCCTCAACAGTCTCGTTCTTGCAGATTTCATGGAGAGATGCGAGTTTCTCAATGGCGACGAGAATGTGTATGAGCAGTGGAGGAGGACCCAGTTTCGCCAGAGCAAGGTGTTGCTTCTCCAATCTGTTCTTGACCGGCTTGTCCACCACCGGGCCGTCCAGACAGGGGATTCCCTTGATCTCCGCCCGCTGGCCGCCCACGTTCAGCGCGTGGGCCGCGTTTTCTCCGACGGTTTTCCTGGGAGGGTCCCGCTGGGCGCGGTGCGCCGGGAGCTTTGGCGGGGGGCGAGTCGGCCGGTGGCGCTGCAGCTCGTGGGGGAAATGATGGCGCGAGGCGGCGGCGGCGGGCGGCGGTGGGTGTTCGAGGCCGCTCATGATTGTTGGGCCTGCGTTGATGTCGGTGATGACGACGACGTGTAGATCTCACGTATACTGTGTAAACCGTTTGCAGCAAGCAAAACCCACCGCTGACTCCACCACCCTTCCCATTTCCCACAATGATGCAGCCTGGAACACACATCTCTGATTCTGTGGTAAGTAAAATTGCATTCAATGCTCCTATACTTGAGCAATTTCCACAACTCGATCCTTACGCTGGAAACACAACATATCTGAAACGTTCTCATTCATTCAATGACGTGGACACCAATTCGTCATTGAAATGTAATGCTGCAAGCGCCTTCATTACAACGCCGTTGCTAGAGTCAGAGAAACAGCTAGTCAGACAAACACAGCTAGAAAGTCACCAAGACAACACTGATTTTGATTTTGAGGATGAAATTTTAATAGAGAATTTATATTCAAATTTGCACAATGATATGGCAATCACCAAAGCAGCTGATTTCAAGGAGTATCTTATGCATAATCGAGATCAAAATGATGTTTTCATATCAGATGCCAACGAGGTTGTTGCCAAGTTGGAATCTCTATTGGTGATACACGGCAATGTTACGGTTCAAACAAGAGATTTCCAACTTGAATCAAATACATTGATAGATGAGTTAAGCTCCCTGGAAACACTTTATAATGACTTGAATGACAAATTCGTAATTTTCCGAGATTTGCAATCGATTGTTAAAAGATTAAACACCGCAAACAATTCCAAAATCGTACTCAAATCGAGTTTTCACAATGATATACTGATCAAACTAGACAAATGTCTCGTTTTTGTCAATGATCCAAAACACGAAAAATACAAGGACATTGATTTTTATAAATTCAGATTCAAGCAGTGTATGATCCGCTCGTTGACACTAATTAGGAACTATCTAATTAACTATTTCAAGGACGTCGAGTCCAAAATCATTTTGAAAATCAATGAGCTACCAAGAGAAAAAGATAATTCGGTTGTAACTGATGCATTGATAAATACCAATTTTGTGAATAACATGTCCTCAATTTTCGAATTATTTGTTGAAATCTATAAAAGAACAAATGGGAATGATGATTATTTCAACTTGCTGGACGACGTTTATAATCAATACTTCAAAACACGTGGCAATTTGCTCAATAATTATATTATTCAGCCCCATATGAAAAATGATGTTGACTTCAGCAAAAGCTTGGTGGATTTGGCAAATTTAAATTTGAAATTTTTCTTCAAATTAATCGAAAAGGAATTCGAACTATTTAAAAATTTATTTTTTGTACCCCCAAACGAAATTACTGAGAAAGTGGATAATTCAGCCAATCTAACTGCATGTCACAAGTTCTTTGAATCGTTACTAGATCCATTATACTACCTCTTAAGGAACAAAATATTGAGGGAGACAAAGATAAGTTCCCTATGCGATTTGATTAACTTGTTAAGATCATACTTTATTTACGATAATGAAGCCACCGATTTTTCCCAATTTCTAGACATGCAAGTCAGCAAAATTGACCACGAAGTTTTGTTGAAACCAATTTTAGAGGATACACAGACAAGATTAGTTTTCAGGATTCACAAATTTGTCGAATCAAACATTGTCAATTATACAAAGACGGGTAAGGAGTTGATTATAAGTAACAAACCAGATACGAGCAAAAACTCATTAGATCCAAATGACATCATGGATGATAATTTAATTCTGAATTCAAATATGATTTATCCACCCATAATGAATTCAATCAAACTGTTGACAAGGGTCTATCAACTGTTAAACCAGTCGGTGTTTGATGATATTACAAGCTCAATTGTCCACTTATCTTTACTTTCACTGAAGTACAATTTTAATGATAATTCAACAACCGATTGTAAACTATATCAGATTCGTTCATTAATTTTATTCAAGGAATACATCAATACGTTTGACATCGAACATGCAAGAAAAGAAACATCTTTAGACTTCAGTGGACTAAGAAAATTATATGGTAGATTTTTGGGAAGACAAGGCAAGATTGAATTGAACTCGACCGAACATGAAAGTTTGTTTAATACAATTTTAGGTTCAATTCCGAAGGTTAAGAATGATTATGTTGACTGTCGAATTGAACTCCAGATTGAACTTAGGAATGTTGTTCACGACTTCATAAAAATTACATCAAAGACGTTTATGGAACCTTTATGGTCTACTCCCACTGGTGATTTAACTGTTGAAGTTGTTCATGCAATTAATAATAAAATAGTTTCGAACATAAAGAATGAACTACCAAGGTTAAAATCGTTGATTAAAGAATACATCAGAGATAACAAAACGTATACATTTTTACTCGATGGTGTTCAGGAGGAAATCCATGGTGAGTATTTGATTTTCTATAATGGTGTAATTTCTACCGGTAAGGGGCAACTAATTGCAGAGTTGATGGAAACGGATGATTTGAACAAAGTTTGGGTAGATACGGTTAAAAAACTTTTCATCGATGATGAGGAAGATGTTCAGGACTTGGGAGATGACCTGTTAAACATTCAGAAGGATCTGGCAGCAATGGACGGTGACGACCCTTTGGATGCAGAGACAGCTTCTGTAGTAACGTCAACTTTATAGTTTGTCCTCATATAATACATTTATAAACATGAAAGCGTCCTTTAAATGCGAGCTGCAGCTTCTTCATCGTCAAATGGATTATAAGTGTTGTCTGAAAGGATCCTGTTAAGTTCCTTTTTGATGAATGTCAATTTGGATGGATCAATTAGTATATGCGTATCGTCAAGTTCTTCAATGACAATATCCCTGTAGTCCTGATCTATTTTCACAACTAAAGATTTGATGGAAGGATCACACTCAATGAGCATGCCCTTGATAGCCCTTGCCATGGTGTGTAATGGGTGGAGGGGAGCAAGTGGGGCAGGGAAAAGAGCTGTAAATGCACGAAAGCCTGCCTAACATGATTTTTTTTTTCCATTTTTGGTCTTGAAGAAATGTTTCCAATATACGCGGACAAGTTTTAATACAACTAGCGGTTCAGGAAATCGTGCATGCGGAGGAACCAGGGGAAAACTTAAGCCAATGGATTCGGCTGATGATGAATATGCAGACACAGAGTCTGTGCTTATGAAGAAAGATTATAATGATGAAGTTGCAGACACGACATTTGAGTCCTTAGACAATACAGAAAATAAGCTCAATGGGGACGTGAGACACGATAATACCCAGACACTGGTAGACACCGAGGATGACGAAAGTTCAGTTAAAAGGGGGGAAGGGCAAGACCAGGACGCGGATGATGAAGATGAAGAGGATGGTGAAGAACCACCGATGTTGAAATACAAACGTTTAAGTAAGCTACCACCCAGATTTTTCAATAAAGACCCCGTGAGTTCATGTTTCATTCACGAAAAACTGTTCATCTTTGCGACACATTCAGGAATGATTATTTTCTGTAAGCCTGATTTCACGCCATTGAAGTTATTCAAGGCACATACGGCATCGGTACTTTCTGTTGATTTTGATGGCGAACATTTCGCAACCGGCTCAATGGATGGTACGGTAATTATAGGTTCAGTTTACAATGATAGATTTGAGCTGGTAATAAACAATTCAGAAATGGTGAAATATGATTTTAAAAGACCGATCCATGCGGTTGCACTTAAGAGACCATATTCCAAAACAAAGTCGTTCTTTTGTGGTGGTACGAGTGGTAACTTAATTCATTGTTCGAAAAACTGGCTCGGCCAACGAACGGACACTTTACTTGATGAGGGTGGCGAATGTATCACCATGATACGATCGGAGAATGATCTTCTTGTGTGGTGCAACAATAAGGGTATAACCATCGGACAAGTCACAACGAAGAATCAGCTATTGCACATTAACGTGCCGCTAGGAATGTCAAGGCCCGAATTGTACTGGCCTAAAATTCAGTTTGTGGACAACGATCGAATATTGATTGGATGGTTGGATCACGTCTGGTATCTCAAGATATATAACGAAAGCATCAATACGGACGATACCGTCAACATTGGAATAAATACAAATGTATTAAGTACGGCAGCATCAACTTTTAAAGTACACTATGATGCCAAGCAAGTTGAGATTATCTACCATGAGAAATTGTCTGACTGTTTGATTGCAGGTATTTCTGAGTTCAACAACGATTTGATTATTTTGAACTACTTACCCAAAGTGGGTAGAAACCAGTATTTCCCTCCAGAGTTGAAAATCTTGGATGGTGTTACGTTTGATGAGGTCAGTGTTGATGAATTGGTACTGAGGAATTACGAAGGATTAGGGTTGAATGATTATCAGTTATTGGAGTACAAATCCGAAGATGGGGGTGAAAGGAAATGGTTCTTGGTTAGTGCAAATGATGCGATAATTGTCGAGGAATTCAACTTGCATGACAAACTAACGTGGTACTTGGCTAAGAGTCGGTACTTGGATGCGTGGAATTTGAGTGGATTGTGGTTGGATAAGTTTGAAAAATTGAAGATTGGTGAAAGGCAGCTTGAAAAATATGTGAAAGAGAGGAGATGGGATGATATGTGTGCGTTTCTTGTTAAAGTGTTAGATATTGATGGCGAAATTGAAGAGGAGAGCGATGTCGGCGAGAAGTACGTTGATAGCGTTGTCAAAGAATGGAATTACTGGTTGGGAGTGTTCAAGGAGAACAAGGTGCTTTTTAATTATTGTTGGGTCATGCCGAGCGATAGGTTTAGAAGTGATTGCCAAATAAAGAGTGAATACTATGAAATTGTGTTACACGAGTTTATTAAGAATGAGCGGTATGATAAGTTGATTGAATATCTGAGCGTGTGGGATCATTCGATGTTTGATTTACAGGACATTCAACTACACATTAATGAGGTTCTCTACGAAATAGGGGATGAAGATAAGATTTCTGTGAGGGGTCTGAGAAGGGCGTATATTGATGTGAGCTTGGAACTTGAAGAGCCGGAACGCTGTGTGAGTCAATTGATGATTCTGAGGGATGATAAGTTGATGGAATTTTTGGACGAGTATCATCTGATCGGTAAGTATTTGGAGGTATTGCCCAAGATTGTGTTAATCAATGTGAAAGGAGAGTATTTACAGAGTCAAAATTTCGTGCAACTTGAGAAGGACAGTCCATTGTTTACGAATGTGAGAATATTAGTTGAGAATTATCATGAGATTGTGCCCACCAAGATCATTGAGATTTTCAAGCGAAGCAAACTTGAGATTATCAATTACATCTATTTGAAGGAGTTGAACAGGATTGATAAGATTTTAATCAAGGATTTTGAGGATGAGATTGTTTTATTGTACGCACAATTCAATCGGGATGAACTGGACCAATTTCTTCGACAGCACAAGAAGTATTCGATTGATGAGGCCATCAAGGTGTGTGAGGAATACGGGTGTTATGGGAATCTTGTTTATTTATTGAGCAAAGTTGGGGAGAATAAGAGGGCGCTGAGGCTGATCATCGATAAGATGGAGGATCCGGCGGGGGCTGTCAATTTTGCGCAGAGTGTCAATGAGAAGGAGGTTTGGGATTATCTACTTGACTATTCAATGAATAAAAGTAAGTTTATCAAGGAGCTATTGATTAATGTGGGCAATCTAGTGGATCCGATTCCGGTTGTTAGCAGGATTCCTAAAGGTGTTGAGATTGCTAACCTTAAGGAGGCGATAGTGAACATCAGCAAGAACGTGTGGTTGGATGAGCAGATCTTGATCAATATGAGCAAGATTGTCGGGGAAGAGTATATGGAGAAGAGCGAGAGGTTGAGGGGGGTACGGATGATGGGGTATGTCGTGCAAGAGAGGGAGTTGGAGTATGTAAGGGAAGATATTGAAGGTAGTTATTTGAAGGTTCAGGGTCAAGCGATGTGCAAGGAGGAGCAGGTGTTGGGGCAAACGTGGGAAGGAGATAGGGGGAACAAGGTTGCACACAAGTCGTACATCAAGTTCCGGATAAATAGTAATAAGTAGTAACAGACAGTCGGTTGTAGTCGTCTATGGGTTGAGATAATAAATTACAATAATATTATGATATAATACGCTATACTAACTGAAGAATCTGGAGAAGGGGTTGAAGTTGGAGATGAAGGAGCCCGATACGGAGGAGAGAACGTCGTTGGCAATGTTGTTGGCCTTGCCGAACTTGTCGCATTTTGTGTAGGCCATGGTGTTGGTGAGGGACAAGGAGATGGAGATGAGCACGAGAATCAAGGACAGGATCTCCAGCTTGAGAAGGGCGAATATGGCGAGAGCGAGCCAGCAAAGCGGAGTGATGTACATCAAGGACCAAAAGACTTTGGAATCGATGGGGTTAATGTACCTGTTTGGGTCGGCGTTCTCAAAGACCCAAATGGACTGGCCCAGCTCGTTGGACTCGTTCCACCAACGCAAGCCGACAAGCAACCTACCGGAGATGTTTTTGACGTTCCAGAAGTCCGCGGCCAGCAAGAGCGTGATGGAGATGAAGAAGAGGATGTAGTTGGATGTGAAGATCATGCCGAAGATGTAGATGGCGATTGGGGATAGCCTCAAGAGCAGGAAGGAGAGCAAGGCCACGGGGTGGGACGACTCCAGCAGCTTTTGGTAGAGGGTTTGGGGGAGAGATTGTTGCTGTGTTTGCTGCTGCTGTTGTTGTTGCTGTTCGGACATGGATTGGGCCTGTGGGGAATTGTGATGCTGGTTTTGACAGGATGTATATTGCCTATATATAAGCTATGACCGGTGTTTTCATGATGCATGCAATATTTTGTGATTCGGCCCGTGTGCGCACCTCAAAAAAGCGTCGATCGACGCGTTGCTTTGTTCTCCGGCGCCGATCGACCGCTCGATTTAAAAAGCTGCTGAACCGCCTCAAGCCGTCTGCCGTTTTTAGCCGCATCCAGCCGCGCTAACGGTTTTTGTTTTGCCGCGCGCCCTCCTGCGGTAGGCATTATATCCGAAGGGCGGCGAAAGTGAGGGAAAATGCAGGGCGGGCGGCAAACGGCGGCCCCAGCTGTAACAAACGGCAAGACGGCAAATAGCCCAAAACGGCTCCAAAGGCCTTGAATTATTCCGCTTTCCGCCTTCCGCCTTCCGCCTTCCGCCTTCCGAGCTGCAAACTAAATCCCGGGTTCCGCTTCCGTCTGCGTTTCCTTCCGGGATTAGTAATACCCTGCATTGCTTGGCCTTTTGGTACTCCCTGCACTCCCTTCCCCGTCTTCTTCGATTTCCCTTTCTTCTTCCCCTGCCACACCTATTTGTTCCGCTACTTTCTGCTTACACACGACAGGTGCTTTCTCTTCAATGCAGCATTCGGACTCCACCTACATCTCGGATAAGGAGAAAGAGAAGTCCTCAAACTCCTATTCCGGTTCGGATTCTCGCTCCAACTCGGATCACGACCAAGACCCTGAAAACCCTAATCTTTCGGTCACATTCAACAAGCATCAGCCCCTCAACAATTTAGACATCAAACCGTATCTTGGGAAAAACGTGAATGGCAACGAGGATTTGGAGAATGGCTCCATCGAATCAGATGACGCCCGTTTGATGAAGCTCGAAACCTCTTCCAACCTGTCCATCGAGCTATCCAGAAAGTTGACAGGCGCCGATAATATACACATCGATACCTCCGCTCCAATACCGAAAATGGGCAAGGACAGAGACTACCCGCCCCCCTTGCCCAGCTCGGAACAATACACGGTGGCCTTCGACGGCAATGACGACCCTCTACATCCACACAACTGGCCCTTCAAGAGGAAACTTATGCAGTGTTCACTAATCGCCATAAACACCTTTTGTATTGCTTTTGGTTCTGCCATTTTCGCCCAGGCTGTCATTCCGTTGTCCAAAATTTATCACGTTCATTACGTCGTTACAACCCTGTCCATTACTTTGTACGTTCTCGGTTTTGCAACTGGCCCCGTCATCTGGGCTCCGTTATCCGAATTGTACGGTAGGAGACCAATTTTGGTAGTATCCTCCCTAGCATTCTGTTGTTTCAATTTCGCCGTTGCCGTATCCGACAGATTGGAATCGATTCTCATATGTCGTTTCTTTGCCGGTTGTCTAGGTGCCGCCCCTTTGGTTGTTGTTCCAGCTTCCTTTGCTGATATGTTCGGCAACGAAACCCGTGGTACCGCCATCGTCATTTTCTCCATGTGTGTCTTCGTCGGCCCACTGATGGCTCCCTTCATTGGTGGTTTCATTGTATCCAACCCAAGTCTTGGATGGAGATGGACGGAATTCATCACTGGTATCCTGTCTGCCGCCTCCTTTGTTCTCATCCTCATCTTCGAAATCGAAACTCACCACCCAATCATTTTGGTGGAAAAGGCCAGGGAAATCAGGAGAAGAACCGGCATTTGGGGAATCCATGCTCCCCACGATGAATTTACCCTCAGCATCAAGGAAATCGCCGAAAACAACTTGTCCAGGCCCATCAAGATGCTACTTCAGGAACCCATCCTTTTTTTCATCACACTATATAATGCCTTTATCTACGGTATGATTTATTTGTTCTTGGAGGCTTACCCACTCGTCTTTGCCGATGGCTACAACATGGCCCCTGGCGTGGCAGAATTGCCATACTTTGGCTTAATTATTGGAGAGATTATAGGTGGCTTTTACTGCATTTATTGCGAGAGAACATACAACAAGAAAATGAGGGCCAGCGGTGGCACAATCATTCCAGAGAACAGATTGCCACCAATGTTAACCGGTGGTATCTGCTTCCCCATCGGTTTGCTATGGTTTTGTTGGAGCGGTAACTACCATAACACGGTTCACTGGATGGTCCCCACCGCGTCGGGCTTATTCACCGGTTTCGGTCTTATCGCCATCTTCAACCCTTCAATGAATTACATTATCGATGCATATTTAGTCTTTGCTGCGTCCGCAATGGCGGCAAACGCCTTCTTGAGGTCCATATTCGGTGCCGTTTTCCCATTGTTTGCTGGGTTCATGTTCAAAAACATGGGTACAAACTGGGCAGGTCTCTTGCTTGGTTTGTTTGCCATCGTTTTGATCATGTGTCCTCTCGCATTTATGAAATGGGGTAAGAAGTTGAGACAGAAGAGTAAGTATGCATTTGATATGAACTGATTGAAATGATTCTTCTTCCTGTCTGGTAGTTGACACTGGCAAATACTATATTTGGGTACCGTTGCAGGGGGCTTATAACACCTTTGAGGGGAGAATAGGAAAGCATACAAAAAACATTCTAACACTCTAATCAACATATACCTACTTTTATCTCCTACTAAGACTTGATTTAGCTTTAGCTTTGATCTTAACCTTTTTTCCTTTAGTTTTCTCACAGTCTTTAGTTTTTTCACAGTCTTTCGTTAATTTTCTTACAGTCACTCTTTAATTTATAATGCTTTTTTCTTACAAATGCTTCTTTAACTACCTTAAACTTGCTTGCTCTCATATAGTTATTTAAAATATTTATAGAACCAAATCACATGTCATTGCTCGTTGATGCAACCTCCCATTTTGCTGGAAAACCCTCTCAAATCTTAAGGTATTACCCGAAATAGCGTAGCAGTGTTATCTGGGTAACCACATCTTCGCTCGGGCTTTCTATTGTATGTGGTCTGTCTTGCAACCTTTTACGCTTTTACTTCTTAACAGCTGCTCCCGCATATGAACAAAGAAATTTTTTTTACAGCATCAGCCACTGGTGGATCGGTCTTTGCTATAAAAGTTTACTGCTTCGCCGGTTTTAGTATTCACCAAGACACCCTTTCATTGGACGCCCCACATTAAAAACTAGCTTCTGGATTCAAACAGCCCAGCCAAAAAAGCCAACATTTCATGAACTTGTCTCGAGATCTTCATCTACTCTCTTTGTATACAGCACACACTTATGTGCCCTCCAACCCTGCGGTAAGCAGCAAAACCGTGTATACTTTCTCATTCCTGCAAATTATGTATTTTTTTCACTTTTCCCCTTACATGCGAACTCACTCACTTGGTCTGTCAATGTTGAAAAAAAATTTACGTGCACACACCAACCCATACCTGCTGAGAGGATATCCAGCAGCTTCCAGACGTCGACAATGCCTCCTAAGCAGAACAGCAACAACAACAAGGAAACCGACGATGAGCAGCAAATGCAAGCCATCGTGCTGGCTGACACTTTCCAAACTAGGTTTATGCCGTTGACGTCGGTCAAACCAAGATGTCTCTTACCATTGGCAAACGTACCATTAATCGAGTATACTCTCGAATTCCTAGCACAGTCTAGCGTGGTAACTGAAGTCTACATTATGTGTTGTTCACATGCGGATCAAATCCAGCGATACATCGATGATTCTAAATGGGCCAATCTATCATCCCCATTCAAGAAAATCCAAACAATTCCATCAAAGGAGTCGAGATCCGTCGGTGATGCAATGAGGGATATCGATTCAAGAGGGCTGATCACCGGCGATTTTATCCTCATATCAGGTGATGTTGTCACCAATTTGGATGTCTCGAAAGTCATTGAGGATCACAAAAAATACAAACAATCCGATCGTGATTATATCGGTACAATGGTACTAACTCAGGCATCGCCAATGCATCGTTCGAGATCCATCATTGAACCAGCATGCTTTATAATGGATAAGGCGACTAATAGATGTTTGTATTATCAAGATTTACCACCAATAAATGGTAAGAAAACATCGGTTAATATTGATCCTGAGGTTTTGGAAGACATCGAGGAGTTTGAAATAAAAAATAACTTGATCGATTGCCACGTTGACATCTGCACTGCATCTGTTCCAACTATTTTTCAAGAAAACTTTGACTATCAGACCTTAAGGTCGGATTTCGTTAAGGGTGTTTTGAGCAGTGACTTGTTGAAAAAGCACATCTATTCATATATTACCAAAGATCAATATTCTGCAAGAGTGGAAAGTTGGCAAACTTATGATGGAATATGTCAAGACGTTCTTGAAAGATGGTGTTATCCAATTGTTCCTGAAAGAAATCTACTGGCTGATCAAACTTACACTTACGGTAGCCAACATATTTACAAGGAGAATGATGTCATACTTTCACAGTCTTGCAAACTACAATCTGGCGTTGTTCTCGGTAAAGATTCCTACATAGGTGATAACTCAGAAATTGAAAATTCCGTCATTGGTAGATCCTGCAAAATTGGTTCGAATGTCAAGGTTGAAAACTCTTACATCTGGGACGGTGCAGTCATTGAAGATAATTGTATAATAAAGCATGCTATCATCGCCAATGATGCAATAATTCGGAAAAACGTGATACTAAACTCAGGTTCCGTCATCGGATTTGGCGTGATAATTGATGAAAACGTTATAGTGCCAAATAATACGAAGATTATAAAGACTCCAATTGCAAAGTTGAACTCAAGCACGGTAATATCTAGTGATGAAGATGAAACCAGTGAAGAAGAAGAAGAAAGAGAAGAAGAAGAAGAAGATGACGATGATGATGATGATAATGATGGCGAGTTTGACGTTCCCTCAAAAGTGGCAAGCGAGTTGGCAATACGTGATCCAAGCGTCGTCGGTTACAATGGTGTTGGATTTTTATACGAAGAAGATTATGACTTGCCAACAGAAGAATCAAATGGTGGGATTGTCTATGAGGTTGCAGAGCTTAATATCTCAGACGCTTCCATTGTATCCAGTACAATTACCGTGCATCATTCTAACAAGAAAAAAAAGAGAACCCACTCGTCGGCCAGCGGCTTCATATCTGAAGATGAAGGTGAAAGTTTTGACAATGAGGCAATTGCAACTGTTGAGCGTGCGATGGAGAATAATCACGATTTAGATACCGCAATGTTAGAGTTGAATACTTTACGTATGAGTATGAATGTCACATATCATGAAGTTCGTGATTCTTCATGTTTAGCGATGATCAAGCGTGTCAACCATTTTATCACGACGGGAACTTTAGGAGTTAAGGATGCAGCGGAGAAAATATTTAGAAAATGGGGGAAAATGTTTGAAAGACAAGTCTTTGACGACGACGACCAAATTGACCTTTTACTGCTATTGCAAACAATCTGTTTCAAATTGGATGAAGATTACAAAGCTCTATTATTTGGTTGTATTGCCGTTGTTTTGTATGATATCGATATTTTGGATGATGATAACATAATTGCCTGGTGGAATTCGAAAGAGGCTAAAGAGATGCCCGAAGTTAGAGAGAAGCTTGTGAAATGGGTTGATATGTTACAGGAAGATTCTAGTGACGAAGAGTCCAGTGAAGAAGAGGGTAGCGAAGAAGGCTAGGTTTGTCAAAAACTATCAAGCAGAGTAGAATTTTCACTGTGCACAAATTTTTTGAGTTGATGAGATTGAGGCGTCATAAATATATATATTCATTTGTTGGAAAAGTTTTATAAAGATTTTTATTTAATAGTGTATATGATGTAGTTGTACATGGTGGTATTTATTATCCCTTAATAAATCACAAAATCATTATCCATTGATAACAACTTACTATAGTTTTTTTCAAACAGTATCAACTTCAAGCGTTCAAGAATATTAATTGATGGGACGTCCATACCATTCAACTGAAAGACTGTCAGTATTTCAATAAAATGTCCATAAATTTCAAAGTCGTTGATTAATAAAGAAATCATTGCAGAAATGTAAATATTCCAATGACATATTATTGCACAAGATGACCGATACGGCATAGAGTAAATCAAATCAAGTATATCCCTCAACATGGATCGCACGTCCTCATGGTTTCTATTTTGCAAGAAAAAAAAACTGATAAATAACTTCATGCCGTACATAAAAATGGAGTTGCAATATTTGATTGATAAGTCCATTCTAAAGTCTTCTAGTTCTAATCTTGTATACTTATAGTTATCCATAACATAACTAAGTTCCTGTAATAAACTGAACCCATCCGCTTTAATTTCTTTAGCTACAGCAGTAGATGGATGCTGATTAAGTATAAAGTGTATGAAATTCAAACCTGAAAGTTTCACCCCCATTCTATCGAATTTATCTATGATATAATACATTCTTGAATTTAATTTATTCATTTCTAAACATTGTCCCGACATTAAATTAATGCTGTTTTTGGCAATCGCAATGCTCGGACAGTGATCTTCTGGGATAAGTTTAATTTTTTTACTTAAAAACCCATTTAACGAACTTAATGCTGCCAAATATGAAATATGATTATACCATTCAATTATTATATCATATAATTTTAAAGCTGCAGCATCAAACAAATCTTCGCTATCTATTGAATTTTTGAGGATTGCACATTTATTAATTAACTGAAAACTTCCGTTTAAATGAGCTCTCCAACTTTCATCGGATGCATTTCCCGAAAAGATTATTAAAACTGCAAACGTCAAAATAACTATATCTGAAAAACTAGGGGAACTCTCCAATCCTTCCTTTAAATAATCGATGCATTGTTTAAACGCAGGTATTCTAACCTTAAAGTCCCATAAGCTTGCCAATCTAGGGTTATTTCCTTGATTATAAACCCTTACAATATGCAGAGAACAGTGATACGTCATGATACTTTGAAAAATTGAACTTTTGGTACCTAATTTAAAATACAAATCCAAAACCGACATTAATGAGGTTTCTGAATAAAGAACAAAAGTATAAAAAAATTTTGTAATCCTTGACATTGTCCAAACAAAATCAATCAGTTTTTGATCATTCAGCGACACATTATTATTATTTAATATTGGATCGTTTTTTTCTATTATATCTAGAGAGTAAACTAATGGCCCACTATCCCATGGTATTTCAAATAAATGAAGATCCGGATGAAATCTTTCAGTGTATAAATAAGTCATTGTTTCATACTCTTTGCTTATCGAACTTAAATAATTTAAATCTCTAGGACCAACTGATATAAGATCATTCAACCTTATTTGTGAAACCGAATATTGTGAACTACCATGTTCACTTGCATCTGATATTGATGCATTATGCGATGACGTATAAGGACCAGTTTCTATTACAGTGGATGGATTTAAAAAATTATTTAGTGGACTTGCATTTTGCGATTGTGACTTTAGTGGTTGGAGAATATGTCGTGCTGTTTCTCCCGGTACTAGAGTAATTACGGTTTCAATTTCATTGGCCTGTGATGATGCTTGGGATGAATGGTCGATTATACTATTTTCTCCTTTATTATTATTTTCATTATTATAATTACTATCCACGTTTTTGTTTTTGCTGTTACTTGTAGCATTGTTACCACTATTATTAGTATCTGTATGTAAAAAACAAACACTACTGGTCTGTTTGATTCTTTTTCTTTCGCTGTTGGTTTTTTTAATTGTAGAAGTAGGTACCGGCGGGCTGTTATTGTCATTGTTTTTCCAAATTGTGATCATTTTCGAAGGAAGATTATTTTTTGGTATATCTGCATCTGTTCTTTCCAACAAAAAATTGGTAACGTAGTCACATTCTGTCGCTCTTTTCAAGCACCGTGAGCATTTAGGAGATTTTTCATCGCATTTAACATGAGAACGTTTGCATTGAAGACACCCTCTTCGAGAGTAGTCCGTTGGCTTTTTCTTCTTTTTAAATACCATGGGTTAACACTCGTGTCCTAGTCTAATTCTTGGCGGGCAGTCTGATGCAGCGTACACAACACATGGAGGGGGTGCAGCCACCATCAGACCATGGCATCATACCCCACAGACATCTCATCAAGTCCAACCCATGCAGGAAAGACCACAATTGCCTGTTTCGGCTCAAGGCGCACTTGCGCCTTCCTAACTCTCTGATAAGCTCTCACAAGTGGAAATCCTCCTGCCGGGCTATCGCTGTGTGGCTTCTTTGCTGGTTCAATCACACTGAAGCCGCTGCTGTTGTTTCAGAATATTAGTAAGTAATTTGCATAGTTGAAGGGCTTTGCTGGAAAAAAATGTGGAGTCTGAGAATGCTGTTCACTTTTTCCCGGACTCTGGACTAATTAGGAAAGAGACACGATAATGTATTTTTTTCACTGCTATCCCTAGAATTTGAGAGGAAACATGGAAAAAGATAATCTGTTTGATGGTATCAAATATTTGGATTTACAAGTGGTACCTGGATAAAATTGTTTCTCCAGCTTTTAAACTAATTGCGAAATATTACTACAGGATGCATTCATCGTTTTTTCGCTTGGCTTCGTATTGAGTCCTTTTAATATCAGCGCAGAAACAAACATCTCAGTATTAAATTGAACAAAATATACAATCAAATCCAAGCAGCATGCTTAATAAAGCCTATTATGCATGAAGTAACAGTGCGGGATAGCACACATTTTGAAACGCAAATGTTACTAACTAAAAAAAAAAATAACAATTGAAATGTGTTGATCACATTTTCCAAAACGAAGCAGTAAATACTCGCAAAGCCATCCAAAAAAACCTGCAGCGTAAGATATTTTTACAAAGCTTTACATAACGCCAAAACTATACTTTAGTTGCATTCTGGTCCCGGCTAGACTCTGAATCAGGGTATTACTGCATCTATCCGCCCTCAGCTCGCATCTGTTAGTTTTAAAGTGGAAAACTACACACATCCACTTGGCCTGCAAGGCCTGGACACACACACAAAGAAGCTTTTTCCCAAAAAGCATACAAGCCACTTCAACGATTATTACTTCATCAGTTGCCACTAAAGCGCCGCAGATCTCCGTCAAGTGGTTTATTGGGCACCTCAAAGACGTCAATTCCGAGACAGAAAGCGGTAACAGAAAGGGCCGCCTCAACTTGCAAAAATGTTTTCCCGGTCTCTGTTAATTCTTTTTTGCACAACATATGCAAAGCAAATGACATTTTGCCATATGGTTTTTTCTAAAAATTATAATATATAGAAAACATACACTTATATCGATTTGTGAAACTCAGTGATTAACATTTGATGCCCCAAAACTGATGGCTACGCTAAATGTGTTAACAGAGAGAAAACTTTGTTCAAAATTTTTACTTGAAACCTCATAGCTCTCTTTGTTTGCTTGCTTGAAATAATACCAACGTCATTTTTCTGTGCTCCCAAAAGTAACGAGTTCAAAAATTTTGATGTTTTTCAGTATACAAGATTTCATACTGGCAAACTAGATTGACAAGTTTCTACTATAAACCTATCTCTTCTTTTAATTTATCAATCTCCTTGTTCTTGAAAAGTTACATTTTTTGGTCAATAAGAAGTTTTAGCTTTGTGGCTTAACTGCTTGCTTGACAAAAAGGCAGTTTCTTTGCTAAAGACTGAGTGAGAATTGAACAAAGCACATACTAAAGTGTACATACTTGCTAGTAGGATATTGAACTTTGTACACAACATCAGGTACTCATGTCCAGTGCAGCATCTAAAAACGCAAATCCAAAAACTATATCAGTTTTGACTCTGCTTCCTTTTTTTGTCACATAATATCGGGAACGTTTTTTACCTTGGCAGAGGCAATAGGACAAAGTCGCGTTATATCCGTGCCATTATTCAAATGCAACTGCTGCGACACTCAAACTAGCAGTAGTATTTTAAAATCAAATAAAACTAGCAGTAGTATTTTAAAATCAAATAAATGTACCAGTAATTTTTGGGCTTCTACAACTATTAAAGGAAGGAGACTAAAAAATCATAAATTTTTAAAAGTTGGAAGAAAGCGATAAATGCTGAAAATACTTGGGCAAAAAAATATTTTTCATTTCCTGACTAATCACAGCAGTTAAAGCAGTCAAAAAAGCCTGAATGTTCAGGGAGTTCACCATAACATTGAAGGCAAGAATGACCGAAACATTTATTATCAAAGTTTTTACCGATATTGCATTGTTGGAACGTGAAAATTACAATTTACATGTGATAATTTTGATGAAATTTTATGGTAAAATAAGTGGAGCAATAATTGGACAATTGAATAAAATTTTTGATGAAATCAATGAAAACAAAAAGTTTTAAAAAAAGTTTATTTGATTCTGGCGGGAAAAACTTTGGCAATCAGTTTTTGCAGTCAAATTTAATGGCAACCAAAATGGTAAACATAAATTCAAAAGTAATATAAAAGATGATATTTTGTTTTGAATTTTTCATTATTGAATGACAATAAGCATGACATCGAACCTTTCAATAATTCAGCCAGTTAACATGCAAAAAAATGTTCCAGTAAGTGGAAGAAACAGTTGGTAGCCGGTATAGTTTAGTAAGTAAACTGGCTTGGTGTCATTTTTCCCCATTTGGTTAGCAAAAGCTACCTCACACAAGAATTTTGGGGTGAAAAAAATTGTTGTAAGCTGACAAAATTTTGAAAAATTGCAGTTGGAAAAGGAACAGGTTAATTTTTGCATTTTGACACACATTCAACCATTAGTTCCTTGTTTCAATGTTCACTCAATACTGCGATTAAAGATCGCCTATTTCATAATTAATTTATTGATTTTATGGATGATGTTGAGCATACAATTGCAAATGATGTACGCATATTTGTACCGTATTTGAAGTTTTACGCGAAAATTTGCATGATTAACCAAACTCCACAAAGGCAGGAAGCTACCGACAATGCTCCTCAAATGGATTCAAAAAACTGTATGGGGTGATTGAGTGTTTACATAAAAAACGAGGCATTAATGATATTTAATTGAAAATGAGATTGTACTTATTGGAATCCATAATGTGAAAGGCTAGCTGGTTTTCTAAAAACACAATATGGAAATTTTTGATTCTGATAAAACTTTCAAATAGTTTCCAAGCGAAGTTATGTATACGAGCAGTATTGATGGTGAAAATTTAACAGATTTAGCTAAAACTAAAAGCTTATTTCGTAAATCCAGATTCGGTAAAAAGACAAAACGTAAAGTCCATTTTTATAACGTAATTGTTGCCGTTTTCATTTTCTTTGCTGACAAAGTCCAATGTACTTTAACTCATTACTTGGTGCGGCAGTTTCCCACAATAGCAGCTGCAATGGAAACATCTTCACTTTCTTAATGTTAAATTTTGAGAAAACCAAATGACTGTACCAAGAATGATGGAAAACAGAGGGAAAAAAACGGTTAGCTGCAAGTTTTTAAATAGTGGGGTTTTTAAAAAAAGTCATAGTTAGCAGGAAGTAGTAAAATTGAAGCTAAGACAATAGCCGTGGGATTATAGAGTAAGTTTTCAGACACATCTGATGAGCAAAGTTTATCAAATGTTTTACCCAAATTGAGTTAGAGTTTTTGATGATTCTTTTAGTGTATTGTGAAGATGCATGCTGCTTCCTAATTGTCGCAATTTGACGTTTCAATATGCTTACTTGTTCTGGCAAGTACAGTATTATCTGGAGAAAGGATAGCGAAAACGTTGTATCTAGCATGGCAGTGAAACCCAATTTATTGGATTACAAAATGTATGCTTTTTTAATACACAAACACCCATCAGAGTTTCAAATACAACGGTGGATCAGTTATACGGCAAGAGAAAAATCAGTCGTTGGACGGCGCAACAACTTACAAGTCCAGGAAATTCACGAAGCAACTTGCTATTATGGAAAGACAGAGCAAAGCGCGGAGCTTACTGGAAATGGATTTAGTGTGTGCTTTACATGCATATATCTGTTCTAAGAAAAAAGAAAGACTTAAAGCAAGTAAAAAAAGGAAATTAGTTAGATTGAAATGTTACTTACTTTACAAGCATTGTAAATGCGAGTTTCGTGGTCTGGATCGTTTTGCTTGAATTTGTCGTAGTCATTGGCTTCATTGTCGGGTTCCTTTCTGGCGCCATTGGAAACGAAGCTTCCTTTAATTGCCTTTTTATCCAGTTCACGTTTGTTCATGTTTCTTTCTTTCCTAATCAATTTTCTCCAACGAAATTGACAGGCATTTATAGTTCTTTTCGGGAAGTACATCGATATATCCCTCCAGCCGATCTTTTCAACATCTTTCAAGTGTCTGAGCAATTTGTCGTCCTTTGGGTTCCATTTGAGTAGTCCGAATATTGTACGTTTTACCTTAGTGATATTCAGTTTGATGTTGCTATTGCCTTCATTCGGATTTGAGTTATCTTTGGATGGCGGTTTGGAAAATTGTTTTTGTAAATACTCGTCTGTGGATTTCCGTTTGTTACCGGACGCGGATGGTATGATTGGCATTGATGGATGATGATAGGCCCTGCATCCAGGTATTGGTGTTAATAAAAGAACATCGCTTTCAGTAGTATCGTTTTGATCATTTTTTGGGCTTGCTATTTGCACTTTTTGTACTTCAGATGCATCGGAGAAGATGGATGATGTGCAGTGATGAGTTGGGAGAGTGATTATTGGTAGCCAACTGTTAGAATAGGGAAAATTTTGCTGATGTGGGTGTGACTGGACCAAAGTCTCTATGAGGGAATTCTCGTCATTGATAACATTATTATTATTATGGACGAAAATCGTGTTTGGATGGTACTGATGGCAAGACAAAGGAGGAGATATTGGGGTTTCAAAGAGAGTTGAAGTAGAAGTTACAATGTTTTTTGGATTTTTATACTGACATTGGTATCGACACTGTTTTTGAGTGTGCATTTGGCTTTGTGAAAGCATGGTCTGAGCATGTTGAGTAAAAGTGTCCTGAAGTGTAGTATTATAATCACTTTGCTGTGTATACGGATTACTTTGCCATGTTGCAGAAGGTGGATATTGATATTGAAGATGGTGTGGAGAAGAGTGATGTTGATATGGTTGATGATGAGGTTGATTTTGGTAATTTAGTTGAGGATAAAGTATGATTGGTGGGGACATTTGTGGTAGCTGGTTGATTTGTTGAAGATGATCACTGTGCTCCTGGTTCGCGGAAATTGAAGGTACTTCTTGATAATTGAGTAAACTACTTGGCATGGTTATGAAACAGAGTGCAGAGAAACTGAAAGGGAGAAAAGGTAAGAAGGAAGTAAGATGATGAGGAAGAATGGAATTGATATCAGGGAAAGTGTCAGATTCGTTGGTAAGCGAAACTTTAAATATATAGGTATATTGGCATTATTAATAGTTTATGCCAAGGCACTTTGCAGGATGGATTAGCACAGCGCCTAGAAAGATAAAAGAGATGGTTACAACAGCAGAAAGGAAAGCTAGATACATTTTATGAAGGAGTTGAATGAAATGGAAGTAAGCAAAAAGGCCTAACTTGAGGCGAGTTGATGCAACAAGATGTGTGCATGCACAATTTTCGTTGCTTGGCTTCCAAGTCCCACTAGTGGCCATAGGCGTATGGCAGTTGCGAAAGATGCGGGCTTCGGCTGTATCCGTTTGCTCTGGGAGTAGAAATCGGGAAAGCCATTTACTAAAGATGCAGGTGGTTGTGGCAAACGTGAAGCGTGAAGGGTCTAGTGATGTGTGGTGTGCAGACCGGGCGAGTGTATGAACCAGCGGCGGTGGCACGTTTCAAAACCTCCACGGATTTCAAGGACTTTAGAGGCTTTGAAAGCTTCACAAGCACATCCAGCTAAGCGTTCCCCCCTCTACCCCCGTGCTCCCTATAAAACGACACGAAAAAGGAGTGGGTGTCAGCTTCCTCAACCCACCAACACGGTGAACAACCGACGACCACCCGCTTTGCCGCTCCGAAAACCAGCGAAACCTGTGCGGATGAATCCACCCTCCCACCTCATCTTAAAGGTGTATCAAAAGTGCTAGAACTTCCACGAGTCCGCTTTTCCTTCGACGCCGTGAATCTTCCCGTGGTGGTTTGTTCCGAGCAGTCCATTTTTCAGACAATTGGAAGCGCAGGGAAAACGAAAACATTGGCATTGATCGGCGTGGCATGCAGGGAGGGGGACGGGCAGCTAATTTTCCCCACGCAGATCGGTCATCCGAAATGGAAATTCATGCCCATTCCTCTCCCACCGATACAAATTCCCCCTTGCCGTGTCGGAGAAACAATAGATTTGTGCTGCACCGGGTGGGTGCGAGCTTGGCATGAGCCTCATAAAGGCAAATCCGCATGAAGTACACGTACACGTACACGTACACGTCAGTACGTACCAACTCTCCGGTAGCCCCCTGTACCAAATTTGTGTTTTTGCCATACTAGATTATAGCAGATGTGATGTATTTGCAACGCATAACTTGAAATGGCTTTTTTTCACAAAGTAAACCCCAAATGGAACAAAATTTAATTGATGGTACGTCCATTCGGTTTAAGAGGGCAAACCTTCAACAATTCACACTTCGAGCCCAGTAATCATTAAAAACATTTTGGAAGAATGGGTAAACACTTCACTGGCATATTTTTTCACACGCTGAGCAATATAAACCAAGCTATACCTATTCCTCAACACTGATTAAATTCCGGTATGACCACTCTTTTACAAAAAAAAAAAAAATAAAAACTATAAATAACTTCACGTCATAGATAAAAGTAAAATTACAAGATTTGGTTTGCGAACTTCTCCTCTACCCCTCAAATTACAATCGCATATCGTTAATCATTGTGTAATTAAATTCTTTCAATCAACTAAGCCCACCCGCCCTTACTTCTTTGCCTAGAACAATCGATGAATTTTTAAATAAGAATGAAGTAAATGAAATGTCCGAAAAGCTTTTTTGCTGAAAAAAAAAGTGCATCCATTTCATACTTTGAATGAGGCAAAACATACAATTTTTTTTCACTATCATTAAACAAAAGGTAATTCAGGACATACTATTCATCATTTCAAGCTAATTAATATAGTTAATTTTTTCCACTTGGGCTCCACAGGTTAAAATGAGCTTAATACCATATTGGCATGTAGTTCTTAAATGAAAGCAATGTGTAAAATCTTGCATATCGACGATTTCTTTACTATTTCTAGCTCTTTCCATACCATCAAGATACGAAAATTCAGAAATTAATACGTCAGTAATAAACTGAATAAATTACACAACTAAATATAAAACATCACGCTCAATAAAACCTATTACGCAATAAATAAGTATGTGGGAAATCACATATCAAAAATGTATATCAAAACATTAGTAAAAATAATAAATAAAAACAACTGAAGTCTGTTGGTTATTTTTTTCAAAACAAAATAATAAGTAGTTGCAAGGGTATCAAAAGCTCGACAGCATTAGATTGCAAGTATAAGAGCCAACATAAACATAAATGGTTTGGCTTTCAATTTATAACCACTAGCTTGGTAAACAGAAATGTTGGTGGTAGATGCTGAACCCTGTGATTCGTAATGAAATGATGTTGATTGTCCTGACTCAGACCAAGTAGCTGAAGTCGATAAAGTAGTTGAAGAAACGGCAATGATGGTGGTGGTATTTGGAGAGTTTAGTGTTTTATTCGATGTTTGAAAAATACTTGAATTGCCTTGAGTGACTGGGGTAACTGAGGTAACTGGGAGAACGGGAGTACCTTGAGTACTTTGAGTACTTTGAGTACCTTGAGTACCTTGAGTACCTTGAGTACCTTGAGTACCTTGAGTACCTTTGGCTGAAGTAATTGTTGCACTATTTTCTGTTTTGTTTCCCGATTTTGTCAACACAGAATATGTAGGAACACTACTGGACAGCGCAGTTAAATCACCGGAACATGAGCAAGGCATCTGAACAAATGTATTTACAACGTTATCAACAGTGGTGACAATAGTACGAGTGTAGGAGCCCGACCATAAGGTACTTGACAATGAAGTTTGGCATGGAACAACAACTACTGTGGTAATGATATCAGATATTGTAGTCGCAATTGTAGTACTGTAGGTATTCGACCATGTGGAAGTGGAATAACCGTTGGTGCTTAGAACTTCAACCTCTGTGTATGATGTGGCAACCGGTCTACCTCTAGCATCAACTGCTGAGGTGCTGATCACCGTGCTTGTCGTGAATGAACCGGTCCATGCGACTGTCGATGACTCTGGAACGACGACAGCAACATCGGTACTGGTGACCGACTTGCCGCTGGCATCTGTAGTTCCGTACACAAGTGTGGTGGTGGCAGTGGTGGATCCCGAGTATACGTACGTGTGTGATGGAGTAACATTGCTAACATCTGAGCTGGAGCTGGAGTTGGAGTTGGAGTTGGATGGAACTTCAACCTCTGTGTATGATGTGGCAAC
>JAKTVB010000053.1:0-64345 GCA_030556995.1 Pichia gijzeniarum
AGACGAATCCTATAGAAATGATCCTATGAAGTACGTCGACAAAGAAAGAAGAGAAACAAAAGAAGACTCAACATCCAAAGAAGGTTGGGAACCGTGCTCCTTTTATACTCGTCCGCACAAAAAGGCGTTCGAAAGGGTTTTTGTGCGCAAAGAAGGTCTTTTCATTTGCTGCCACGAGCCCGATAAAGCTGCTGTCCGTGGCAGCAACAACAGCAGTGGCAAGCACACCAACACACACATACAATGAACGTCCCGGTACTAGCATGGCTTGGCCTCTACGCATGTCTCACTGCTGCCTTTGATATAACAACGTACCCGTTAGCGGAGCTACAACTAACTGACGATATATTGGGTGTACATGCCACCGAGTACACACACAGCACGCCACCGTCGATCTTCACCACCAAATGGTATATGCTCATGGAGAAGGGGGCTAATGATGCTGCCAAAATCGGTAACGGGTGTCCCGACGACTCGACATTGTGTGGAATAACCACAGTCAAAACAGACGATAATGATAAGGAAAGTAAAACAGTGCAATTGTTTAGTGTTTCTGAGAAGGACTTGAAAACGGGTACATCAGACGATGGTTTCACGGCATCCTGGGATGCTGTTTCCTTTGGAGAGTACAACATTGACGTTTCCCTTGTTTTCCGTTGTGCAGAATCTGAGCAAGAAAGTGGTGTTATCACTTGGCAGAATAGCAGCCTTGTCATACAGAATAACGTGGACTTGATTTGGACGCACAAACAGTTTTGTACCAAAGACAAGGACAAAGTTTCTAATGATGGTAACGGTGGCATGGGATTTTTCACAATGCTCTTTCTTATCATGATTGTTGCATTTGCAGGATACCTAGTGGCACAGGCGTGGTTTAACACAAGCACCATGGGCACGTCGGGTGACTTCTTTAACGAGTTGACCGATGCCGTCGTTGAAAGCCTGTCCGCTGTACCACGTGTTATTGGAGAAGTCGTCAATAAGATAACGGGTAGCGGATCCAACAGTGGCAGTGGCGGTAACAGAGGCGGATACAGTGCTGTGTAATTGAACTATATATACATATATCTATATCAACAATTAGGCTTTACTGACGGCAATCTTTCGAAGACCGTCAACGGTGTTCTTGAGTGAGGTTTCTAGGTAGTGTTTCTTTTTGTTGAGACTGTTCAAGGTATCAATGTTATCCCTAATCTGATTCTTCATCTTCGTCTCGTACTGTGGAATACCGACTTTGACGAACGAACGGCCGGCTGCCTCCCAGACAACATCCTTCCCGCTGGATCTGATGTCCTTCATCGACCTTTCCACGACGCTGTTGTTCCTGTTCACCGATTCGATTGCCGCCAAAGTTTTCTGCAACTCCGCCTGCTGCTGACGAAGCTGCGTCTGCATCTCTGTCACCAACTGTGATATGTCTGACATCTGCTGCTGTATGTGCCCTTTGTTTCAGAGAAAACGAACAAAATGGTAGAAACATGTTCAACTTGAAGATTCCGCGAATTGCTCCCCGTACACGAATTAAGCTTTGATCTTGTTTCCAGCCTGGTGCTGGAAACAAGGACGACACCTTCCTGGTGTCAGATCTGTAACAACACCATCTCTCCCTCCCGGCATGCGTGAGAATACCGATCTGAGAGCACGGAAAAAACAGCAGACCGTGTTACCCGTGTCTTTCCAGAAATCTTTAAACCTACCTTCATCTTCAACAACACGTACCTATTTACCAATCTTGGTCTTGTTGTTTTTGATACATTTCATACTCACAGGATCCTTGCTTCCAAGTTCGTTGGCCCCAATAATATCCATCATTACGGCTCCATTCACGGTATTTTTCTCCTCTAACAATGCACCATCCTCAATTTCCGCATTCACAGACTCCAGGTTTTTGGGCTCCAACAATCAGCATGGTTTGACGACAAACAAAAGGGTCATCAGTGAAAAGTTCAAATACATTTTCCCGCTAGTTCAGGAAGCTCCCATTTTGAAAGAGCTGGGTTTGGAGAAGCTGTTCAAGGTTGAATACTCACAGGACGGCTCTAACAGGAAATATTTTACATATTCGCCTGATTATTTCGAAGATTTATCAACACCAAAAGAAATTGATAAGGCCAACGCAGACGTGGGTCCAAATTCAATCTCAACTTATAACGACGCAATCAAACATTTCAAAGAAAACGGTCATAGGATATATGTAGGTAATGAAAAACCGGAAATCGTTTTGGTCACGCCAATTAATTTCGAAAAACTGGACTCATCGTATCTAGTTAAAATCATCCAAAATCGTGTCGATTATGCGCATAAAAATAACTACGCAGTCTATTCAAGATGGGTGCAAGAATTCACTCCACTTTTTCAGGAACACAGAAATGACCCTGATAAATGGGTTAAAACTTTCCTTTTGAGAGAGGCAATGTATGCGTTCCCCCATGCAAAGTGGTTCTGGTACATTGATGAAAATTCTCTCATTATGCGTGATGACATCAATATAAACAACTACATTTTGAAACCGAACGCATTGGAGCCAATCATTTTGAAAAATCAACCACTGATACCACCAGACGGTGCAATCAAAACATATTCGAACACTTTGCTGGATGATATAAGTTTAATTTTAACCCAGAATGATAAAAATTTGAACACGGATAATTTCATAATCAAGAATGACTTGACTGGCCGTGCAATCTTGGAATTATGGATGGATCCATTGTTTAGAAAATATCCATCCTTCCGTAAAGACGAATCCAACGTTCTAGCTCATATTTTGCAATGGCATCCCGTCATGTTGTCCAAAACTGCAATCATACCACCGAGAACAATCGCAGCAATTGCTCCTGAAGAAATTTCAAGCTCTAAAAATAAAGAGTTTGTCTATCAGGACGGTGATTTTATTGTTAGCTTTGAAAAATGTTTGAATATCGGTGATTGCGATTCAAAAATAGCTCCATATTGGAGTAAAACTCAAGAAGCTGGCATAAAGGAAAAAAAGTTATAGTTAATTTAGTCATATAATTATAAACATATATATAATTTACATAATTTGAGGAATTTGTTTTTAATCTTTACGATCGGCACTTTGCTCCAAAACTTTCAAAGCAACTTGCCTTCTTCTCTCGTCAATATCACTTGTACCTGTTCTGCTCGTACCAGTTAAATTGTTTGTTCCTGAAACCCTAATATTGCTTCTCAAATTACCCATATCCACTTCTTCATCATTCCATGGGCGGACAATACCTAATAGGACGGATAGTTGGTAAATACCATTGAAAATAGGTTTGAAATACGGCTTGACCAGTTCAGGGAAGAAGTCAACCAGAGCAAATGTATCACTTGGATCACCGCGTACATCGGTTGTTGATTTGGCCTGTGAGGCTGGGGTCGGTAAGATTTCTGCAGTGTTTGTGATGGGGGATACTTGAAAGTAACGTAGGTAAGCCCATGCCGTAAAGAATGAAATAGAAGCAGGGAGAAACGGAGAAAAAGAGTTTTTAATTATTGATAATACTAATGAAACTGCTAACAAGATAAATGGAGAACGTTTCAAGCGGAATTTGAACAATTTGAAAACCCTGATATTCGTCTCTGGGGTGAGTTGTTTGGCGACCACGGATAATGGCAAAATCAGTATAAATAAGCCATACTGCAATGGGAAATTCAAGTTTTCAGTTGTCGAGCTTGAAATGTTGAATATACTGGTTAACAACAAACAAGCAAAATTTGATACAAGAATTACAATTGTCGTGAACTTCAAAGTCTCCAAATACGATTGTTGAGAACTCGAGTATTCTTCATTAGTGCCATCTCCAGACAAGGATTTGGGATTCCATTGAGACTCTAAAAAGTTCAAACCAAAATAAACAATAATTAAACCAGAAACAAATTGAAATGGTGACGTTTCGACAAACGTTGATGTCCATAGTGTCCATGGATAAAAGATAAAATGAGAGGGAACTAGTTGTAATGACGGAATGATGATTTCTTCGAATAGCAACTCGGGATTGGAGTTGATTAACGATTTGAACGATTGTGTACGTACATACGAGGTGATTGCTGATAGCGTGATAGTTATCCCCAAGTACGTCAACGTAATGGCTGGCGAGTTTATCAAGACAGAGACTGCAGATACCAAAGTGTCCATATTGATGGTCGTTGTTGCGTCTGTGAAAAGACAGTCACCACTCTAAACAGACTTAAAAGCAGCTGTTAAGCATAAAGTAAATAAAGCACAAATCGAAAAGTAGGCGGTGCGTCTTCAAAAACGAACATGTTTTCTTTCTGCCTTGATTTGTCTCACATTCTTTCAGTGTTTGGAGAGTCAAGCAGAGGTTTGGACATGGATGAGTCGGTTTCTGGAAGCGATATTGACAGCCACGACTGTAGTAACAATTCAAACGGACTTGAAGGCGTAGGGGATGCTGTGGCGGACAGCCCAGCGTCGCATGTGAAAGATGGCAATGATAAGGAGCCGGAGTTTTCGTCTGAGGCTAAGAAGAGGGGGAAAGCGAGTTTGGGGCTGACTTTGGAACAGAAGAAGACAAACCATATCATGTCTGAAAACCGTCGACGTGCCTTGATCCGATCGTCTTTTGACAGATTGGTTGATTTGGTGCCCACATTGGATTCCTCAGAGAGCAGATCAGAGTATGCAGTGCTGAACAAAACTGCTAACTACATCACCAAACTGCGTGAAGAAAATGAGCGTCTAGAGAAACTACGAATAGCCCGTGGTGTTTAAAAACTATATACAGAGTGTTTATTTTAGACTTCAATTCCATATACTTGCGTCAATGGTGCCGGTGTATTCAGTCCCGTTAAAGACAATCTTGACTTTCTTTGTCACTTCTGCATCCCAATCAAAGTAGCGTTTTTCAACACGTGCAAGACCCTGTGTACCGTCATTAACCAGCACTTCACCAACTTTGCTCGTGTCCTTACGTGAACGTACAGGTTTTGAAGATGCAGAGTTGCCAAAGGGGTTGTAAGCCGGTGCTGCCTCCTCCTCTTCCTCTGCCTCCTCTTTGATGGCTTTCAACTCAAGCTTCTCATATGAGTTTTCGATATTTGGAATTGGTTCATCGAATTTGACCGGTAATACACGACGAACTGTTCCGTTACCCGTCCAGGTACGTATTGTCAATTCTTGACCCATATAACAACCTTTGTCGTAATTAATACCACGCATCCAGTCCACATTACATTCAAATGGTAAAGTGGCCGTTTTCTGGAAATCCGCAGATTCAACTATACCGTGTTGGACTCGCCGTGAAACGTATGTTTCCGGCGGTAAAATTTCTGTATTTTCAGTCAATATGTCGTCATGGACTGAGTTGTCTGTTATTATCCTCAACCCAAAATAATCCGACCTTTGATCCATTGCAAAACCGAGAATTTTCGAACCGATACTCTTGTTGATTAGAACATTATCTTCAATGAACCTCGATGCCGCCTCAGTGGCAGCTGCGGGGCTTTTGGAGCTGCTATTACTGAAATAACCATCAACTAAGGAATCATAGAGTTGCCTAGCCTTCTCTGAATCACTATAATAGAACCAGGAACTAGCATCAAGTTCCTTAATTTCGACTTTTGAGCGTAGTTTGTGCAATTTGAAAGTCATTTGTAACGGTTTGAACTGTTCGGTGTTGAGCACTTCAATCAAATAGTTTGGTTGTCCTTGCGAATCCGTAAACGGAGATGGATAGATGAAGACGTCGCTGAATACACGACCATTAGCTCTCAGTATCAGTCCGTACCTACCATCTCGTCTAATCCCTAGTCTGAATGGCAGTTCACTGGCATTCTGTGGGTCACATTCCTCGGATTCATGAAGGATTCCCCAGTTTGAATTACTTATCGAATCTTCGGAGAGTTCGATGGAGTTCACAATCTTGGCAGTGGTTAAGTCTACATTGGAGATTGTGGTTTGGTTTTTCTTCAAATGCTTAGGTATCATTTTGATGGTGGTCAATCCGTTGATGAATACTGCGGCATCCGGACCTGAAACTTGCAAAAACTTGGAGGTTTCGAGTTTAACCAGGCCCTTGGAAGGTATTGCTGCCGGAACAACAATGAAACGCCGGAAGACGGTACCCCAGCACGAACTCTGGTGTCTGAAGCTGGTCCACATGGTTGTTTTGTTGTCTCTCAAAACAGTTCATATGTCTCAGCAAAGAAAAAACGAGAAATTTCAATTCATGTTATACATTTGGTGTGATTACTAAGAAAAGGTCCATCATTGTACATTTCTGCATGGGCAGCAACCGCAACTGTACAACTGGGGTGCTACGTGGTGGGAAAGGCTGTCAGAGACCCTTCTAAGCGTCTTCCTCTCCATCATCCCCTCCGTCCTCGGCCTCCACCGCTTCCTCCACCACTTCACCGTTTTTGGCCTTGATCCTGTCAGTCAAAAACACATTGATGTCGTCTTGCAGTCTGGTGACGTATCCACGCAGGACGCTGAAATCGTTGTTCAGATCCAACTCGGCCGGCTTGTCCCTGTCCACGTACGTACCGTTTGTAGACTCCAGCAAATAGGGAGACGGTCCCGTTGTTGCGCCGTTTGAGGTGAGTTCTTGCTTCGAAAGAGCCTCTAGGGAGAACACCCTGGTCTCTCCGTCGGCATTGTAGACTGCACTGGGCACGGGCATGCTTGGCTGTCCACCAGACAAACACCGTCCCAATACACCTCCTTCACCACCTTGTGCACGGCAGCATTCAACGGCGCCGCCGTCCCGGGTAACTGCAACGCTCCTGAAAATTTTTCAGTTTTCGTTGATGTGAAGTTGCAGACGTGATTGTTAGCAGAGTTTGTGCAAGGGCTGGAAGGAAATACAGACACATCCAATCATGGCATTCACCATCGTCATCGACAACGACTTCCACTTTTCTGTCCTTGAATTGGCAGCCATTTTAGACTTGGAGCTCAAGTCTCAAGGACACCATTACAGACCGTTATTTCAACAATTGCTGGATGAGAACAACACAGCAGAAATTGCACAAAAACTGTTGGAAATTCAACCATACTTTTCCAAGAACTTTTCGAAGAAATCCTTTGAGCCAACCATCAATCTATATCTTCATATAATTGAATCTGTCGATAACAAGGCTGAGTTATTATCAAATTTGATTAGAAATATTGATCCAACTACTTCGGAGCAAAGTGCTATACCAAACGATATTGTTCTGATTTCATTAACCAATATCTTCAATTCCCTATCCATCACATCCATTTCAAGGTATGAATGTCTTTTGTCGATAGTCAAAATCATCGTAAGTGATAAATTCACCGGTACAATTTCAAATATAGCTAAAAATCTACAAACTTGGATCTCCACAATTGATGGCATCAGCAATGAACAGATCTCCACTATTGCAGGACTCGTTTTCAACCAGTATTCTGCAGAGGATGAATCTAGTGCAGTTCAGTTCTTAACAGGTTTAATAAACAAAAGCGATCTATCTTCGAATGTTTTAATAGAATTCTTTACTAAAATTTTAAGTTCAAATAAATTGTACAATTTATCCGAGCTGAAATCCAAATTTGAATTAACCAATGATGTGTCATTGATCAAATTATTAAACGCATACGTCTCCGGTGATTATGAAAGTTACAAATCTTTAAAATCCTCCGTTTCAGATAAAATTGACTCAGCTAATTTGGATTTGAACTTCAAATCATTGGCAATTCTAAACTATCTAGCCTCATCTAAAACAAATCCGGTCCCATACAGCACAATTTCCACGGACTTAACTATCCCAATAGAAGAAGTTGAATTAGCGTTGATTACATTGATTGCAACTGAGGCAATTAGCGGTAAGTTATCACAGCTGAAAAACTCATTGATTTTGAATTCGGTGAATTACTCCGCCCCTTCGTTATCTGAAAAACCCGAATTGGTAGACTGGAATCAGATCCATTCCTTATTAGAGTCTTGGAATGAGAATATCGATAGTCTACAGTCAATAGTCCAGAATTTAATATTGAAGCGTGGAAAAAGGGTCAACGCACCACCAGTTATTATGGCATTCCACCAGCAGAAACTGGAGGCCAAGGAGGCAAGAGAGAAGAAAAACCAGAAAGATCAGGTGGATGAAGAAGTTGATCAGACTGATTAGATAGATATAGTTAACTAGCTACGTACGTAGCCATTTTATAAGTTAGTATAATAAAAGTGAAACTTGATGTTATATCCTATATGAATTGCCTGATTTGGAGGTTTTTTTCTCACTTTGCCTTTTCACTAGGTTTCTTGGACTGATTCATTGAGGAAAGGTTTTATAGATTGCTTCATTATATAGCTGAAGTATACTATAGATTAAACAAGGTAATAATGATTGGAAATTAAATGAGCTGAACTGACCGAGCTTGATAGTATCTCCGTTGGATTAGAGAGCTCTCTGTGTGTAAATGAGGAAATTTTGAAAATTTCTGTTTTGCTATATTACTTTTGTTTTGCCGATGCTTGAATAATTATTACCATCTTGGAACTTCTGACTTTTTTGCTTTCGCCACTTTTCCGCTTGCTGCTTCGAGGCAAATGGCATTGAAAGTCGTCTTTTTTTTTTCCTATTTTTCGTTTATCGTTTACTAAATTTTTAAAACAGTCAATGTTTGATGATAATCTTACAAAAAAAACGTAACTAAACTTACTTAAAAAAAATCAGTTTCTTTTCTTCAGCATATTGTTTCTAATGAGCAAGAAAATTGAATTCAGTAACTCCGGGAATACTTCCAGCTTGAATGGTGGGCAACTCTTTGCAACACAGCTCTAAAGCATCTAAACCCTGCTTAATGTTGTCTGTGCTCATAACTAATGCGGGACAGAACCTAATGGTGTTGTCATGAACCATTTTGCATGCAATTCCCATTGCTCTCAAATACATACAAACATGCCAAGTATTCATACCATTAGCAGCAAGTAGATCCATGTTCATGTCAATACCTGCAATCAAGCCAACCCCTCTAACGTCCTCAATCAAATCGTAAGTTTCTTTCAAATTTTTCAAACCTTCAAACATTACTGCACTCAAGACTACTGTATTTTCGCCAAGTTTTTCTGTATCATAGACCTCCAATGCTGCCAAAGTGGCAACACATGCAATTGGAGACCCACTAAATGTTGCTCCATGAGAGTTTGGCTCGATAGTATCCATAATTTCGGCACTCGACAAAACAATCGATGATGGATAGACACCACCCGAAATAGACTTAGCAGTAACGGTAATATCGGGCTTGACGTTTGACAAGTTTTCATAGGCAAAGAACTTGTCACCACATCTATATGAGCCCATTTGCACCTCATCAGCACACCATAAAACATTGTATTTGGTACAAAGTTCTCTTACCTTCTCCAAATAACCTCTGTCTGGAACATAGATACCTCTCTCACCTTGAACAGTCTCAAATATCAAACCAGCAATGTTATCACCTTCTAGCTGGAAGCAACGTTCCAAACTATCAATATCATTAAATTGAAGAGTAAATTTATTGTTTTCACCGTACGCTGGTCCAACATTAGGAAGAAATGGTCCATAGTTTTTTTTCGCAGATTCATTGGTTGATGCAGAGGTAACACCCAGAGTTCTACCATGGAAATTGCCTGTCATCATCATGACTTTGGCCTTACCGGCAGGAATCCCCTTTTTCACGTACCCCCACGATCTGCACAACTTGATTGCAAACTCAACGGCCTCGGCACCTCCATTTAGCGGGAGAACTTTTTCAAATCCGAACCTTTCACATACTGTTTCACAAAACTCACCGAACAAATTGTGAGTGAAGGCTCTCGATGGTAATGCAATCAAATCATACTGTTTTTTAACGGCTGAAACAATTTTCGGGTGGTTGTGCCCTGTATTTGTAGCCGAATACGATGCACCAAAATCCAAGTATGTGTTTTCATCCACATCTGTGAGGTATTGACCATGACCGTGGCTGACAACAATAGGAATGGGTGTATAGTTGTGAGCACTGAACTTGCGTTCTTTTTTCAAGCACTCGACGGATTTTGAGGATTGGAGAACCTTGAACGGTGTGGACATTCTGGCACGACACGGGTTGGTGGTTTGAAGGCATACGTGTCTCGGGCTGCCGAGGACAAGTGGGAAACCGTCACTTCTTTGTATTCTTTTGCAGCCCCAAAGAGTATGGCCCGATAGGGTAAAACGCTCCGATTTCTTATCGGGCGCTTATCTGTAGAAGGAAAGATCCGTTATCTCGTATTCTGTAACGTTCCTGGCTTCTGGCCGTTGGCAGCGGGAAAGTAGCCTGTTCGGGGAGCAGTGGGTCCTTCGAACACAAAGTTCCTCCGACGGGTCCACAGTCTGTGCCGATTTGAAACACTGAATGATGTCCTTCCATACTTGAAGCCCTTGTCCTCTTGAACCCTTCTCTCTGGGAGGCAGAAGAACACGTGACTTCCCAATCGGGATACTTTTCCGATACCCGACACTGTTTTCGGCAAAGTTGTTTTTTTTTCCGTTGCCGCTGGAAAATGACACGGTTTGGTCTTTAAAGACACCTTTGGTCGTGCTGACCTGACAAAGAGGGGCTGTTGTTTGGGTGTAGCAGATGGCTGGTTTGTTGTTCGTATAAAACACCTTTTTTTTCTCATTTTGTTTCTTGACGGGAGATGTTTTGGTTTGGTTACGCAGGAAAACATCTCTTGGCAAATAAACCGGTTGCAGGGCCTTCAGAGTTAATGTAGTCCTATGTAAAACTTAACACTTTCCTACTAGTATAATCCTCAAACAACGCCTTAACAACGCCTTAACAACGCCTCAAAAAACTTCAGCAAGATAACATGAGTAAAAACTTTTGAGATTCTATTTTCATTGACACTACAGAAACTTACTCCATGTTGTCAACCTTAAAAAATCGGTTTTCCCCTTCGATACTGGTACTATTATAATCTACAAAGCTTGAACAATGCCCATCACACCTCTGTCAAGACTATAATCTACTGTAAGTACCGCCCAGCACAAACATCAACAACCATGTCCACGACAGTTTTTTCTGTCGCAGTGAGGATAGTTGGTTTTCCAGAAACCGTCTTCAGCAAGCTCTTTTGTGGAAATGCTCTTGAGGACAACGGTTCCTCTACCGTCCCTGACGGCCGGGTTGTCCATGTTCTCCAGGTCGTAGTACCAGATCTGAGAGAGCCCCATTTTTTGAATATAGTTTAACACAACATGGTAATTTAATCCCACCTGATCATCCCCATGGGAGTCATCGCTCAGCACAAACCTAACCTTCTTGGAAATCATTAACTTCATGATATCATCCCTCGGGTATGGAGTACTCCATCCCTTTCTTACCGCTGACGAATTGAGTTCCACCGTCAATCCGAACTTGACGATCGAATCAACCGTCATTTCAATGACTTGCCACACTTCGGGCCATTCAGATTCGATCGAAGCAATCGGCTCTTGGTCGAACAATCTAATCAAGTCAAAATGTGCAACAACTTCTGGCCTGAGCCTTATGATCATCTTCTCAACAAGTCTGAAATATTCCAAGTAGAGACCCCTGACTCCATTATTTACCAATACCGCCTGATCCCATGTTTTTTGATCAAAATCTATATCCGTGCCATTGACATGATGAACACTACCAACAACTATATCTGCATCAAAATCCTTTTGTAGCTTTAAACACATGTCCAGATGCTCCTCATTGATACCACCTTCACTCTCAAATCCAACTAACAACTTCAATCTACCGTTGTTGCCGTTGATTTCCTTTTGATACTTCCTTGCAGTGGCAATGTAATCATTGAATTGTGCAAACAGCGAGTCGGGAGTCATGTTCAGCTCTTCCTCCTCAGGATACATGTAACGCTGGTCAAGTCTGGGAACGTGTTCAGTCAACGAGAACACCCTGAATTGCTTCTCTTGGGCGGTCTTAATGACCGACTCCAAACTATCATGTGCATGCTTGCAGAAACTGCCCGAATGTGAATGGTGTGAATAGGGCATTATTGTATTCTACTTATAGATATATATATATCTATATCTATCTATCCACGTATCTATCTATCTACACGTTACAAAGATTGGCAAACGAAAGATTAAAAACCCAACCTTCTCAATTTGTTCCGCCTCTCCTCTTCCTCTTTCTCAATTTTCCACTTGAGGAACATCCCCCATAAGAACCCAATCCACATACCACCTAGATGGGCCGCATAGTCGAAACTGCCCCACCTCAGTAAACATCCTGCAACGTTATACAATGCAAACAACCCAGCTGCAACTGATGCCCCCCCTGGAATGGGGATAAAGAAAAATGCAATGCCGGCAGTTGGGAACATTGTTGCAAATGCAGTGAAAACTCCCGCAATCGATCCCGATGCACCCAACGAACGACCGAAATAACGGAAGACTTGGGAATATGCAAGTGAAAAAAATGATGCCCATGCACCAGAAATCAAATACAGACTTGTAAATCCTGTAACTCCAAGCATGGAAATCATCGTGCCCGAAAATGAATACAAACATGCCATGTTAACTAAAATATGAAATGGTTCCTGATGTGAAAATGAAGATAATATCAGAGACCAATTGGAAGTTCTGGTCAATGCTGACCTGTCCATAATAAAGTAATTTTCAAGTGTTTTGTATAAAATCGCATTGGAGTAACGGATTTGCCACAATCCAAAAACAACGGCATTCAATCCCAGTATTGTCCAAATTAAGTATTGTGGGTTTTTCTTGAATACTGACATAGGTGTGTATTCGAAAAGATACGGCATCAAAAAGTACGTTGCAACGGTGAAAATGGTTACAAAGACGAACGGTTTAATGATATTGTTGGTAACATTGTTATATTGCGGTTCAGATCTGGTGTATGAATCTCTACCAAGTTGGCTGTGCGTAGCTAACCGTTTCTGAATCAATGGTTTGGCAATAATTGATGTCTTAGGTGCCCTAGCTGGCCTAGATAAGTCGACAAGTGTTCTCAGTGGATAATTGAACTTGCCAATGGCAAATTTTGGGGCTGATCTATTCAGTAATGGTTTTACTGGATTGAAAAAACTCAGAGACCTTACGGACCCAACGGACCTAACAGAACCAGCAGCCCTAACGAAACCTAACAGACGAACAGGGTAAATACCTAAACCAGACATGACAGACTCCCTGGTTGACAGCCAAATTACTATATAAACAGAGGGATGTAAGGAACAAAAAGTGTTTGTTGACCTGAGCGAATCAATCCACGCTAACATTAAATACTTTACAAACATTATTCATCTATTTACTGGTAACCAAGGTAATTGAATGGGAAGTATCCAGTCTGACCTGTTTTGACAAGAACACCTTTCCACCACCCGCTAGAGTCTTCATCCAATACACGGATCATGTCACCCTTGTGAAAGGTTAAATCTTGTTTTTTCTCTCCATCAAAGTCGTAAATCGCCTTACCAAACTTTGTGGGAGGGGGTGAAGCATCTCCAACATCACAAGTATAAATATTTGTGATGTGATTGAAAAGCTGTAATGATTCGATTTTCTTTCTCAATTCTTTATGTGTTTGTTGAATTTGGAATATATGATTCTGCAATTGAATATTATCCAATTCGGTATTATGTAAGTGATCTTTAGTGACAATAAACAAATTGTACATCGACTCATAGAGATCATGAATATGATAAAATATCATCATCGATAAGTTGCCGGCAATGCTATTACTAAAAATCATAAACTTAGGAAGCTCCAATTTTAGCAGACCGCTAACTCTATCATGCTTTGAACGTATCTCTTGGATCTTACGTTCGTTCTCAAAGGTCTTCCTATACTCTCTGTCCTGCAACTGTTGTTTTGCTCTCAAATTCTTGTTCTCCAATGTGTATTTTTTCAAGTCAAGCTTAAGATACGCTTGGTCTTTAATATATTTCTGAAGACTTTTGATAAGTTTTAAAAGGTCATCGAGAATGTGATTGATACGCTTACCGAAGGTTGAAACCCTTACAATGACATCTTCTTGCATGTGCTTGACTATATCAATTAATTGCGTACCGCTATTCACAATCTGTTGAAATTGGTAAACCATTTGAAGTAAATGATTGACAAACGAGTTCATCGAATCTTCGTGCCTTTTAATTGCTTTCTGTAGATTTTCGTACAATTTAATGGTTTCATTGGCATGGTCAATCTGTGCCTTGACTAACGAATCGGATTCATTGGGAGAAGAGTCACTCCCAACACCTAATTCATTGAGGAATCTTTGTTTAATTAATTGTGGCGCCTACAAAGTTGTCAGTATACATACAAAAGTTGATAACAATGCTTCAAAGGTCCAGCATACTCTCACCACAGACTTGCTTAAGTCGTTCCAATCCACTTCGGGGACAGCAAAGTTCATCACGTTTCAATCAAAGCGTCATACCAACAAGGGTGACAAGGAAGGCATGAAATCACTGGGTGCCCTTTGACTTCGTGGGATGCCCCGCATCAAAGCCCGGCCAGGCTGAGATTTTGAAGTTCTGCATCTTCTTACGTTGATGGTGGTACAATTCTCTGGCGTCGTTGTCTAGGATGACCATATCCAAAGTTTTGAGACATTGCTTTTGGGTACTTGAGTCATTAATGTCACTCATAATTTCTTTCTTCATTTGTTTAACTTTTTCGTGAAGGATATTTGTCAGTTCATCAACAATTTTATTCGAAAATTCTTTATCTGTTGGAGAGTTTACAATGATTGAATGTCGTAGCCTTTTGACCAGTTTGATCGCATTAATGGAAGACTCGAACCTCTCAGCACTTGAATTTTCGTTCAGGTGAGAATGCGGTTTGAGTATCAACAATGCTGAATAGTATAACATTATATGAATATGAAGAGGAACATATTTTAGTACGCTTAGAATATCGCTATCACCAAGAACAATATTGAGTACTGTCTCTGCCGCTGACAACGCCAACTCCGCAGAAACTTTTCGGCTTTCAATTGGTGATAATTCTTTAGCAATATCAAAGTTCCCGTCGTCTTCGTCGTCTTCTTCACTGTCTTCTTCATTTTCATCATTGTCTTTACTCTCCTGAACGTCTTCAATTTGCTTTACATCTTCTTCACAGTCTAACTCGTTGATGAAATCATCATCAATTTCGTCAAATTTAGGTAGACTGAATCCGTTCGATTGGAATTTTCTCACGGCTGAGGAATTTATATGCATTTTAGCAAAGTTGTAATATATCAGTGTCGATTTGGATGACCAAACTGGGTGATTATTGAAGGGACTTAATAATACCGTCCATTGGACCATCCATTTATCCAACTCCAAGTTAGTTTTAAATGGTAATCCAAACGACGACGGGGTAAGTAAATTCCATGCTTGCCCTTCAAAAGCCGCACCGATGGCTTGATGATACTCTACTTGCGAAACCAATCTAATATCAGCATAACTCGTATTGAACTTCACCGATTTTCCCTCTTCTTCATCTGCCGCCATTAAAAGTTCTTTGCTTTTTTCAAAAGTCTTGTCCTTGTAGTCAAACATACTCTGCCTATTAAAGACCAAACTTTGTTGGCCATCAAGGATATAAAGTAAGTACCAAAGTTTTAGTCTCTCCTTTCTAGGTATACTACTTTTCTTTTTATTGGGGGAAATTAGGTTCATTGTACGTGCCAATTGTATAGCCAAGCCTGTGAACATTTGGTTATTTTTAAACCAAAATCCACAGAAACATAAGGCAACAATCGTATTAAATGCTTCGAATTCGGTCTTTGGTATGTTGAATATTATGTCTTTGGAAATTTCGTAGATAATTTTCTCCAAAAATGGTGATAGACTACTCCAGTCTGGATGATGTATTGAAGCAATACATGCAATTGTAGCTATGAGTAACGGGCAGGTGTCCCATATCGAATCTATCGAGTATTTCGAGATGTCAAAACCGAACAATTGTGGAGAGATGTTTTTGTTGAAAAATGTGAATAGTTCCCTTGCGTCTTCTTTACTGAGAATTTTATCCAATGCCAAGGCCGGATTTGCTAACTCCAAGTCGTTTAAGTCGGCAATCGTCTTGGTGGAACGTTCAATGTCCGAATTTTCACAATATAACGACGGGCTTGAATCGGCTATAACTTTTTGTCGTTTGCTACTAGCGGCCGGTAGTTCATTGCGAATTCTTTTTTCTCCTTGCTGTTGTTGGTTTTGCAACATTGATAAAATTGTACCAAGTTTTGAACCGAATCCTTCCAATCTTTCTTCAACCGAACTTTCCCAATTATTCAAGCCTTTGATACCATCGGTGGACACGGGGTTCAATAGTCTGGGGATATTTATTTGATCGCTCGACTTTATCGGTATGGGAGCTATCGAATTGAAAACTTTATTAATAGGTCGTACTGGTGGAATTTCAACGACGGCAGCCGGCTGGGGCTCAGTAGTAGTTTCTGCGATTTTGTAACTTGGTACTTTGTACTCGTACAAGCATTGTAAACCTTGAGCTTTGCACCGTTTGCAGGTCTGGTCATTTTCAGACTTGATGCATTTGATCTTTGACTTTCGACAGTTGGTGCAAGCCTTAGGTCGAGGCAGTTTATCAAGTGGCAGGGGCAGTGAACTCATTTGCTTTGCTGGGAGAGACAAGCTCTGATGTATGTATGTGTGTGCCTCATAAGGCAGCATGAAAAAGTACTGCGCAATTGTCACACACCCTTCCCAACCGCTAAGAGGCAATGTTCTTTGCAACTGGGAGGAGGTACGCAGTATTAGGGGCATCGCAGTCCCAACACAAGTTTGGCAACAAAATTTTAAGATGGTACATTGGTCATGATCTTGCAGTGACTCCAATCAACCCCACAGCGGACAAAGTGTGTGGAATGAAGGCGTTCAAGACATTGAACGAGTATCTAGACACAGTTGATGGCGATATCGGTGTAAGCGTAGTCACTGCACCCGGTGTAAGCTACGACTTGTTTAGTCAAGTCAAAGCAGGCGGTAATGGGGGAAAGATTGCATCCGTTTGGTTCCAGCCTGGTTCATACGACTCCAAAGTTGTTGAGTACGTCAAAGGGATGGGCGTGCCGGTGATTGCTGACGGCGATTGTATATTGGTTTCCGGGGTATATAAGTTGGCGGCTACATAAGATAACATAAAATAAAACTATTCTAACATTTTTTTGAAGAAGTTGTAACCGTTTTTCCAGTAATCTTCAGACTTTCTTCTATTAGAGTCCGAATCAGACGATTCCTCCATATTGACCAATTCGATGCTTTCGTTGGTTAGGGCGGAGTGAGCAAGTTCCAGCGACTCGGAGCCTAGGAAATCCTCTAGGTTGTACTCTGTGTTGTATAAGTTTGAGTCGAAGATGGTGCTCATGCGGATGCGCAGGTTATCGGGCACGTCCAACGCATTGACGTAGTTTAGAATCTGCAGCAAATTCTGCTGGAAGTTGTCGGTGATGATACCGAGCTTGTCTCCTTCATCACGTTTGGCAAAATCGTGGAGTGGGTCATCTTTATTAGCAGCGTTGTAGGGGGGTAGTGCTTTTGTGTGGTCGAGTACTTCGAGTTCTATTACCCACGTTTGAAAGGAGTCTATTCGTCCTGTGTAGAATTTGAAAAGTATGATGAGTTTTGTGTAGATTTGAGATATCCAGGAGTCGGTGGAATGGGTGGAGTGTGCGTAGGCGTTCGATATCTCATCTAGCTTATGGGTTGTCCACTGAGTCGGGGTGGAACCATCGATTTTGGTTGTGGATATGGGGTATCTGACGTGGTTGAACGTGCCGTTTGATGGCGTCGAAGGGGTGGAGTTTAGTATTTGCATGAATATGATGGTATGGAAGAGACCGTGGAGGTAGTCTCGTAGGCGTGTGTCGTCGAGTACAGCGTGTAGTTTGAGCATGGCATCAGAAGAAGGTGGATGCGAAGGCAGGAGAAAGAAAGCAAAGAATTAGAAGAAAGCATATAAAACAAGGGTATGTGAGTGCATTATATAGAGACGGATTCCCAACGGGGGGTGAAAGAAAACATGTTTATCGTTACCGCGTCTTTGCAGCTTTTGTTGAGTGGAAGATAACGGAGCACATTTGGGGAAGAATCTTCAGACATCGGGCGGGTTGTTGAGCTTGTCTAGGGTGTTTTTGATGATCTGCACTGAGGAGGACAAGTCTTTGCGCATGACGCTGAGGTAGGAGTCCGTGTCCGAGATCCAGGACTCCACGGACTTGAATTTGCGAGAGGCCCTTTCGCCGTCCATGCGGAAGGCGGATTCCTGCCATATTGAACGTTGGATGTCCAAGCTGTCGAATTCGGACAAAATCTGGTTGATCTCGTCGGTGTATAGTTTATAAACGTACTCGAATGCATATGAGAGCACGTCCCAGTCATATTTGGGGATCGACAACTCGGAATTGAGGTCGGCCTGCGACAACAGGGCATGATACTTAATGAAGTCTGCCAAATTGGGGTCGTTCATCAGTTCAATGTCATGGGTGGTTGGCAGTGCCGGAGATCCTTGTGCAACCAACGAGTCCGCGGAAGCTGTAGTTGGAACGGGGGCGTCAGTGGGGGCCTGCACCGGGGTATCCGGGATGTCTGGGACGTCTGGAATGTCCGGAACATCGGCGTCGTCCCCACAGGTAGCGGCAGTGGACATGAGCTGAGAGGAATGTGCAGAGAGAGCAGAATCACACATGGAGTCTGTTGGTTGCTTGGCAGAAGAAAGAAAAGAGACCGCTGAGCCAACGAAATATGGCGGAGGCGGGCGAAGTTGCCCCCTTTTATCATTTTTCTATGGTTTGGCTCTTACGTGGGGGCTCATCCATCACTTCTTCAAAAGCCTTTCCTGCTCCAGAAAAGCAACGGCGTCTTGCATCCTCCTTAGCTGGAACTGCAGCAACAGAGTGTTATCCCTGGCGGACGCAGCAGAGGCCGGCGGTGAAAAGGCGGGCGTGCCGCAAAGTTTGCGACGGTGGTGGTCTCTCACCATGGGAGAGAGTGGAGTGGACATGTGCCTCTTCTTGGTCTGTTTCTGTGGCGACGGTGTCTTCATGCAGAGATGCTTGTGCCTGGTGCTTGGCTCAACCTGGTTCAGCAGTGGCAGTGGAAGCTTGTGTTGCTGTTGCTGTTGCTGTTGCTGTTGCTGTTGCTGTTGCCGTTGAAAAAGTAGCGGGAAGAAAACGCACGAGCCGCCGCGCGCCGCGTCGATCGGCCCGTTGCGTCGATCGACCCTGAAATAAGAAAAAAGAACGCGCGGGTCCACCGACGTCGGTATAAAATGGGCGCCACAAAAGTGCCACTTGTCGTTTTTGTTCTCCCGCCAACAGTTTCCCCCTTTGCTTCCCCGCTTCTTCTGCAAGCATACACGCAAACAAGCAAGCAATGTCCAACACTGAAAGAACTTTCATCGCAGTCAAGCCAGATGGTGTCCAAAGAGGTCTTTTCCCTGAAATCCTCAGAAGATTTTCCAACAAGGGTTTCAAGTTGGTTGGTGTCAAGTTGACCGTTGCCAACGAAGAATTATTGAGAGAACATTACGCTGATTTGCAATCAAAGCCTTTCTTCCCATCCCTCTTATCCTACATGACCTCCGGTCCTGTCCTCGCAACCGTCTGGGAGGGTAAGGATGTTGTCAAGCAAGGTAGAGTTTTGTTAGGTGCTACCAACCCATTGCAATCTGCTCCAGGTACCATCAGAGGTGACTTTGCCTTGGACATGGGTAGAAACATCATCCACGGTTCCGACTCTGTTGAATCCGCAAACAAGGAAATCTCCTTATGGTTCAAGAAGGAAGAATTAGTCGAATACAAGGCTGAAATGCACGGTTGGATCTACGAGTAAATAGCAAGACTTTTGTAACTATTATAACTTTATAACACTCATAATCAAACGTCAAGTTTTCTTTCTTGTGCTAGAATCGCCCTTCCAAGGGCAAAGTTGAGGCTTTAAAACTGCCAATCCGCAAATCTTTCAAGAGCTCCCGCAATTGCTGGATTTTGAAACCCTCGAAGAAAAATGGACGTTGTCGAGAAATGAAATTTTCTCCAACCTCTTCGGTTTGGTGTCGTTTTTTTTGTGACTTGCTATAGATCTCAACTCCAGTCAAATTCTGATTCGAATTCCACTATACAATACCGACATCTTTCCTTGACCCCCCCTCCACAGTCCACCATGTCTGCCACTGCCACCGTTCCACAATTCTTTTGTCGTCAACCAAAATCAGTCGACCTCATACAAGCAGAACCGCTATTCCAGAGGCTTCCCAACTTCCAACCTCCCGTCGATACAACTACCCGTTGTGCCCAGTACATCGCCAATGGTCGTGCATTCTTATACACGTTACCTGAATCCGTCCAAATCATCGACACCGTCACCGGTGCCACCATCTTCCAGATCGACATCAAGGACGTTTTCGAAATATCCATATCTCCATTGGGCAACTACATCACCACCTGGTCAAAATTGACCAAGGACCACGAGGGGAACTACATCAAGAACGTCCACATCATTAAAATGGATCTAGCTGGAAGTTCCTTCTCCATTTTAAACTCTTTTCTTAATAAAACTCAAAATGGCTGGATACCACAATTCACTGCCGATGAATCCATCGTTTGCTTCTATAGAAACCCATACTCATTGAACTTCTTCAAAATCGGCTCCAGCATCGACCTCACCAAATCTTTGTATACCTTGGATTTGAAAGAGTTTGGCAAAATCGAGGATTTCCAAATATCACCCGGTAAGAACCCAGCCGTCGCTGTCTTCATACCTGCGCAAGGTGGTAAACCTGCATTTATCAAGGTCTACTCTTTGCCAAACATCAAAAATCCCGTCTCTCAAAAGCAATTTTTCAAGGGTGAATCCTGTGTCTTCAAATGGAATTCATTGGGCACTTCCATCTTGGCCTTGGTGTCAACTGACGTTGATTCAACTAACAAGTCATACTATGGTGAAACCCAGCTTTATCTGCTGGATATTTCGGGGCTATTTGATCAGAAAATCCACTTACCTCACGAGGGGCCAATTCATGAAATCACCTGGTCCCCTACATCGAGAGAATTTGCAGTTATCTACGGTTATATGCCAGCTGCAACCACTTTTTTCGATTCCAGGGGTAATTCGATCCACTCCTTACCAAAGGCGCCTAGAAACACCATTCTATACTCACCGCATGCAAAATACATCCTAGTCGCAGGGTTTGGTAACTTGCCCGGCGACATCGATATCTTGGATAGACAAAATAAGTTTAACAATGTCGTCTCGTTCCAAGCAAGCAACACATCGGTTTGTAAGTGGTCTCCCGATGGTCGATTCATTTTGACTGCAACTACATCTCCTAGATTAAGGGTTGACAACAGCATTAAAATCTGGTATTTTAACGGTACGCTCGTCTACTTCAAGGCATTCAGTGAATTGAATAGCGTGAATTGGAGAGAACAGCCATTGAGTGATTTCCCACCGATTTCCGTCTCCAAGGCAGACAAATTGGATTGCGAGCCTCATCAGAGTGCGGTTGAATACTTATCGAAGAATACATCTGGCGTGTCAAAGGGCAAGTCCGGCGCATACAGACCACCACACGCGAGAACCACGACCGCCGGTGGTTCGGGTAGATCATTGGCTGACTTGCAGGAGCAAAGACAAAATGGATATTTGAACAGGTCAGATGTCCCGGGGTTTGCACCTGCCGATGCCACCCCTGATCACGCTAGTTCTGAGAGCAAGTCTGCACAGAAGAATAGAAGGAAGAGAGCAAATAAAAAGAACGAAGAATCAGAATTTTCCCCAGCTCCAGAAGCATCGGGTGCCGCTGAATCTCTTGTCATTGGGGGTGTCTGTTCAATCGAGGAGAAGAAGGTTCGTAATTTGCTCAAAAAGCTTAGAGCAATCGAAGCATTGAAAGTGAAACACGCCAACATGGAGCACCTGGAGGATACCCAGGTGTTGAAGATCCAGACCGAGGGTGCCGTCCGTAAAGAGCTTGAATCCCTAGGTTGGAAGGAATGAGTGTACGGGAGAAATATATAATTCTTACCCTTTATAGTAACTTGATACATGATGGTCTAAGAATCATGCTGGAAACACAGCAGCAGCAGCAGCAGTAGCAGCAGCAGCATCGACGCGCCGATCGACCCGATCGACCATTGTTGGTTGCCCGCGTCGCCGACGCCAACACCGACGATCGACGCGCCCGTTTTTGTGTGCGGGGCGGTTCTTGGCCAATAAGCAGCGAGAACGCCGATTCTCGCCTTCGCCCTTTTCTCACTAGCGGAAGCGTGCACTGCTCGCTTTTCGAGAAACAAAAGTGTTTGCCTCAACGCTGAGTGTTAAGCAAGGCCAATTCGGAACCTCTCAGCTTCTCAGGTTAACCCAGGATACTTTAATCAATCGCAACATGTACAGACTTGGTGCTCAACAGATCGCACGTGCTTCCTCTGCTTCTGCAAGAAACTATGCTACTTTAAGAGAAATCGAAATGAGATTAAAGTCAATTAAAAATATTGAAAAGATCACCAAGACCATGAAAATTGTTGCTTCCACCAGATTAGGTAAAGCACAAAAGGCCATGACTTCATCAAGAGTCTACCAAGAATCAGATATCGACTTTTTCAAAACCGCTGAAACTCAAGCCCCAGAAGGTTCAGAAAAGATTTTAATCATCGCAATCACTTCCGATAAAGGTTTATGTGGTTCAATTCACTCTCAAATGGGTAAGAAAGTCAACCGTGCAGTCAAGGAGTTCCCAACTGCTGAAATCGTTACAGTCGGTGATAAATCCAAGGTCCAAGTTCTGAGATCAAACTCTGATAAATTGCTTCTTTCCTTCAACGGTGTCGGTAAGGAAACCCCATCATTCAATGAAGCATCCCTGATTGTTGACGAAATTTCAAAATTGGGTGATTTCGACAAGATTGTTGTTTTATATAATAAATTCACTTCCTCAGTTTCATTCGAACCTTCTGCTGCATCCATTTACTCACAAGCATCTATCGATGCATCAGCAAAGTTATCTGTTTTCGACATTGAGGATGATAACGGAACAACCGAAGTTTTAGCCAAGATTGCTTTAACTAATGCCGTCTTTGCAGGTATGGCCGAAGGTTACGCTTCTGAAATTTCAGCAAGAAGAAATGCGATGGATAACGCCTCAAAGAATGCAGGTGATATGATCAACAAATACTCCATCTTGTACAACAGAACTAGACAAGCTGTCATTACTAATGAATTGGTTGATATTATTACCGGTGCATCTTCATTAGATTAGTTTACTTTTATGCTGTGCACTTATTTATTAGGTTATCATTTATTTTTTATACTTATTTATTTATTACCTTATTCTATACTTGATAATGATACTTTGACGTTTATTCCGGGCTCCTTCCCATATATACGTGTGGTAGTCTCTCACACTTCTCCTCTCCTTTCCATGGGATATTGTTGCCCATCACCCCACCCGGAGCAACGTGACGCTCTCGCCATTTCCAGCACTCTCTCACCTTCCGGGCCATGGCCATCCTCACTCAAGCTATAAAACCCTGGGCTCACCCACATTGTTCTCTCCGGGCCTGACGTTTTGCCTCCCCTTCCCCCTGCACAAAAGCATTTTTGTTATAAGTAAAGGACAATACAAGGACAATACAAACACAATGTCATTAGCTAACAAGTTATCAGTCAAAGATTTATCTGTTGCAGGTAAGAGAGTCTTCATCAGAGTCGATTTCAACGTTCCATTGGACGGTGATAAAATTACAAACAATCAGAGAATTGTTGCTGCATTACCAACCATTGAATACGTTTTAAAGCAAAAGCCAAGATACGTTGTTCTTGCATCCCATTTGGGTAGACCAAATGGTGAAGTCAACGCCAAATTTTCCCTAAAGCCAGTTGCCTCTGAATTAGAATCACTTTTGAAAGAGAAGGTCATTTTCCTTAACGATTGTGTCGGTGCTGAAGTTGAAAAAGCTTGCGCCGATGCACCACAAGGTTCAGTTATTCTTTTAGAAAATTTAAGATTCCATATCGAAGAAGAAGGTTCAAAGAAGACCGCCGAAGGTAAAGTCAAGGCAAGCAAGGAGGATGTTGAGAAATTCAGAAAGCAATTGACATCTTTAGCCGATGTCTACGTAAACGATGCATTTGGTACCGCTCATAGAGCTCATTCTTCAATGGTCGGTTTTGAATTACCTCAAAGAGCTGCAGGTTTCCTTATGGCCAAGGAATTAGAATACTTCTCCAAAGCTTTGGAAAATCCAGTTAGACCATTTTTGGCTATTTTGGGTGGTGCCAAAGTCAGTGATAAAATTCAATTGATTGACAACTTATTAGATAAGGTCGATATGCTAGTCATTGGTGGTGGTATGGCCTTCACCTTCAACAAGGTGTTGAACAATACCTCAATTGGTCAATCGCTATTTGACAAGGAAGGTGCAGAAATTGTTCCAAAATTAATGGAAAAGGCAAAGAAAAACAACGTTAAGATCCATTTACCTGTTGATTTTGTCACGGGTGATAAATTCGGTGCAGATGCCACTGTCGGTTATGCAACCACCGAAGCAGGTATTGCAGATAATTTGATGGGTTTGGATATTGGAGATAAGACAATTGTTGACTTTGATAATGCCATTGCTGAAGCAAAGACAATTGTCTGGAATGGTCCACCTGGTGTTTTCGAATTCGAAAACTTTGCAAAGGGTACAAAGTCGATGCTAGCTGCATGTGTCAAGTCATGTGCAAATGGTAACACAGTCATCATTGGTGGTGGTGATACCGCCACTGTTGCCAAGAAGTTCGGTGCTGCCGATAAATTGTCCCACGTTTCAACCGGTGGTGGTGCATCATTGGAGTTGTTAGAAGGTAAAGAATTACCAGGTGTCGTTTTCTTATCCGATAAAAAATAATTTTAACACTACATCATATATAGGACTATATAATAATTTCCCGATTTTTAGGGTTTTTCGTGGTTGATTTTAAGTAATCCAGGTGTTTCAAAACTTCATCACACACTTGTTGAGTTGCAACATCTTCGTTTTTGAAATTCAAAAACTCCAATTTTTCATCACACAACAATAATTTCATGTTATCCCAAGTTTGCAATTCAAAATCATATTTAACATTATCAATAAATTCAGTTCCAAATAATCTATTCCTTCCGCCGGTCTTTGAATCAATTATAACTTCATCCTTATGCAAACTCCACGGATCCAGTTTGGGGAAATTAGCATGGATGAATAAAATATCTGGCGTCTCTTCAACCTTTTCAGTTGAGTCACTATATTTCATACTTAAGGAATAATCATTAATTGGATCGAACTGTCCCATTGCGCTACCATGAAAATCCCCGTCTCTAAATCTTCCAAGTGCAACAACGTGTTTTTTAACTGCATAATATTTTTCATTTAACGCATGTGCAGCAGCAATAAAAGTTTCCTTATCACCTTCACCTGCTGCACCTTGTGATAATAATGGATAATAATACTCAGGCCCATAAGTATTATAATACAACGATAAAATAATCGATCTGAAATGCTTCTTTTTGGATATAAATACCTGGCCCGATTCCGTCGTAGGATCAGGTAATGTGCCTTCCAATTGATGGAATAATATTTGCTCGTTTGGTGTAACTTGTTTGGTAAACGATCCATATTCGGTATATCCAAGGTCACGTCGGTTTGATTTATTGATATTGTTAATTCCAATTATATTATAAAAAAGGGGATTCGTTGTACGCTTCCAAAAATCTGGCCATAGAATCATACCATTATCAATAAAAGGATTAGCATGGAATATTGGATCGGGATCTTTAACTGGCGAATTATCAGCATCCAACAACAAAACATTTTCAAAACTTGACAGTGTTAATGCTAAACTTTTATATTGGTAGCCTTTAAATTCATACTCATTGAAAACTTCTTCTCCAACTAAGCTTGGTAAATAAATACATCTGGCATTATATTTCGGAAAAACATTTTTGCAAATGTTCAATTCATATTCTTCATACTTTGGAATTAAAACTTCGACTGGTAACTTACATCCAACTTGACGTAAGTTCATGATTGATATCAACGTTAGCCATGAAAATTTATTACCACCGACATAGACAATGCCTTTTGAGTTTTTTTCGTAAATATTTTCAGGGTAAAAATCAGGTAAGTTTTTAACAACCATTTCATGTTTTTCAGTAAGATCCAACCTATCCGCCTCACTAACGATCAAATATTCGGATAGTTGCTCCCATGTGTATATTGGAAATTCTTCGTTATCAACAAACTGAACGCCACATTTCTCTTTTTTATATTCGGTAAGTGGGGGGATTGCTGGTTTCGCTGATGACAACAACTTGAACACTTTACTGAAGAATTTGGTACGCTGCTGAAGATAATCATCTTTAAGAGAGTCAGTGTGAACAAAAGACATAATTTCCTTTTTATTTAAATCCCATTCTGATTTTATTTCAGGGCCCACTTTTGGCGTATTACTTTCATTATCGCCGGAATCAAAATACTCATGGTTTAAAACTTCACCCTTCTCCTTCTCAATGAGCGTGCCATCCTTAGGATGTGTTAAACCGTTATTCACAGGAGTGACCTTGTTTTCATCGAAGTCATTTTTGGAATCAGTTTCCCATTGAATGCCTAATTTCTGTGAACCATAAGATTGTATTTTGTCCCGATGAAAAAATGAAACATAAAAAGCTATGACCAGCACCAAGGAAATAAGCGTAAACTTTAGCAATACAGACCTTCTGAGAATCATTGTGTGTTTAGTCCAAGAATCAAATAGACAACCCGATTGTATCTAAACGAAATACCTCACGGCGAAGAACACCCGTCACACCATAACAAAGCAAGCTTCGCACTGAGGGCAGAACCTACGCTTCTCACACCAACTTCTTCACACAGTGCCTGCTGGACAAGGTCCTTGCAGATGCCCCTTTTATGGCTGCGGTTGTATGCCTCCAAAAGGGCACGGGGAGTCTTGTAGTGGCTCTGAATGGCACACGCTTTGTCAAGACCAACTCCACGAACGCTCATTAGCATCCTGATGAACATTTCTTTCACTGTCGTCATGGACGTTTTGCCCATAATCTCATTGAAAGTGTTGTAACTATACACCACCTCTTTGTCGTTGAACTGTTCTCTCATCACATTGAGTAGTGTCTTGTATTCTTGCTGTGTGTTCAAGTTCCGAGGCTCCAGTATCAACAACGTTTTGTTGGCATACAACTTTTTAATCAAATTGGTAATATCATTTATCAAATTCATAGTCTCATCCGCATCCTTGGTTTTCATCGTATGAAACCCTGAATATGTGGTATTCATTGAAATACATGTCTTTATAGCTTCGGCAAATTTAGAAACGTCCGAACCCATCTGCTCTTCAACAATATAGAAAACCGTCTTCATCCCAGTTCTTTCTAACCTGGACTTTTGCTCCCTGAACCTACCATCCTTAATGGACTCGGCCAAATCGTCTAATCTTTTCCTTTCGAATATAAAATTTAATGTAGTTTCCTGTTTTGTATGTCGATTAATTGCAACCCACAATCCATCACCAACAGATAATGCCCTCACTTCCAAGTTGACACCCATCTCCTTCAACGATTTACTGAAAAAATCACGTTCTTGTTTAGAAAAGACTTCTCTATTATCCAGGATAAACTTGATTTCGTAACTGCCACTATTCCAAATTTGGTACTCTGATTTACCAGTACCTGGATTTGATGTTCTTAATGGTGACGATAAGATTATATTCTGCTTGTTCCTAACGTCATCTAGTATTCCACCACGAAATGGACTTGATGAAACAATCTTTTCACGTTTTTGCAATACTTGTGGTGAGCTACTAGCTAAAGGGTTGATTCTTGCATTTTCAAATCGAGAACTGGGATACGTATATGATCTATTTGCCACAGCATCATTTTCATCTGTAGCAATATTTTTATTCACATTTTCGTGGCTGGTCGATGCTTCCATCTCTTTTAGTATCTTTGCAATTTCTCTACCTGCGTCAGTCAACGAAAAATATTTGGGGGTACCTTCAGCAATGACGTACTCGTTTTTAATCAATGTATTAACACTGCTCCATGCAGAATAAAAATTTCCTGTTGCAGCATTGGACACAAATGATGAACTACAATATTGTGATGCAATTTTGATAATCTGAGCCTTTGTCATTCCATCTTCGTGTTTATCATGAATAAGTAATGCCATAAGTATGGCATAACCACCTGAATTAATTTCTGGTACGTACTTCTTCTTTCGTGTACGTTTGGGCTTGTTTGTTTCATCATCTATATCACCTGTCGTTTTACTTCTCTTTCTACTTGCCCCCTTAGATAATTCACACTCCATATCATTACCAATATGTTTAGGAACAGCATACCCATATTCTTCACAATATGCTTCTAATTTTGATACCATTTCACCCACAAGTGCCTCACCAAAATATTTCAGTTCAATCAACTGCTTAGGATGTGATATTGTAGATGGAAATTGTTTCAAACTCCTCATTGCATTGTAATAAGTGTGTGCTTTTTTGCTCTTCATCTGAGACTTGACCTGATGCTCTGCTTGCATCCATTTGAGAAACAAGTGTTTTAAATCTTCGGGCAGATCCATGCCAAGTCCTTACCTGATTTATACTGTCTACTCAAGATCGTCGTAGTGTTATGCAAAAGTCAAATACGCGTATTCATGTTGATCATTCTCTCGTGCAGTAAAAAATTATTGGATATATGCAATTCATTAAGGGGGTTATACTTCTATACAAGACGTAGTTTATAAAACATGAGATTAGTGAAATCGGAAGCCAAATCATCGCCTCGGTTTAACCGTCGCCCTTTCAGGTTCATTAGTCGTCTCGGCTGCCTTCCAAGGGTTCTCTTTCATCTTTTCTGCATCAGTTTCAAGCCTAGTACTCGAACTCTGCTTGATATTTTTATGCTGGATAAAATCGTCAGGGTTCACTCCTGATCTCTGTGCTGCCTTTGCAGCAGTTTCTGCACTCTTCTGATTGTCAGCTTCGATTTTTGACAATTCGTTCTGTAAATTGGACTCAATTTTTTGTCGTTTGAGTTCTTTATTATACAACTGTTCATTATCTTTAAATTTAGCCAGTATTTGTAAATTTTTCAATCTTTCTTCGTCCTGAATGATATCAAAAATGGATGGTGGTGTGTGACGTGTATACTTCAACCATTGTGTCCATTGAATCGGCACTTTTTCAAAATAGTTAAACAACAATTTTTGCGGTTCGTAAGGTTCAATGATTCGACGGGGTCTGACCTGCTGTCTTTCCAGATAAAATTCCCAGTAAGTGTTTGCATCTAAATCGTAACCGACGAAAAATTTTTTTCTAAGCGGAACGCCCTTCAATGCTCTCCACTTGTAGTAGATCTGTTTCCATACGGGTACCTTATTGTAGAAAGCTTTGAGCTTTTCTGCCGGGGTGGTCATGTTTCTCTACTTCCAGAACGAGCCAAACGAAACCCACCCATCCGGAAATATCGATCGGGCGCCAATAAGCCTCGAACCAAAAATAAGCAGCAACATCGCGGGTTCCAGCGGTGTTTCAACGGGATCCCAACACTCAAATTTGTTGTTGACCGGGAATAGCTTAGGGAAAAAAACCAGGTAAGTAGTTCACTAGTATTCACTAGTATTCACTAGTACAAGTGACCGGTGATCAGTTTGTTCAAGTGTTAGAGTGAGGAGAGTGTGAAATAAAGACATTATCAGGCAGCTTTTTTGTCTTTAGCATCAGCATTTCAGCATTAGCATTAGCATCAGCGTTTTAACATTTTTCAGCATTAGCATTTTATACAGCTTTCATTTTCAATTTTAGTCAATTTATTCCTTATTTTTCAATTTTTTTTCCCTGCCATGTTTGTTTTATACTTTTTGGCAATTTTCCTGTTTTTCACAAAATTTTCACACTCTCTAAACATTCAACCACTACCTGAACCGGGTTCACAACTTACAAATTCAACATTATACACACTTTGCAGAAACTCCGATCTCTACGATCTTCTTGACACCATTGTCAACTATGAGGCCAGATTCAACTCGAAATACCACTATGATTGGGTTTTCCTGAATGATAAACCCTTTGATGACCATTTTAAGCTGTTAGTATCGAATGCCGTATCCGGTACAGCAAAATTTGGGCTGATCCCAGAGGATATGTGGTCCATTCCAACCAGCGTCAATGATACTGTCATGTACTCAAATATATTAAATGCATTAAATGATCCTGAAGGAGTTTATCCATATGCTGAGTCGATCAGTTATAGAAACATGTGTCGTTTTGAATCAGGATTTTTTTACTGGCATCCGCTCTTGATGGAATACGATTTTTTTTGGCGTGTTGAACCAGGAGTGAAATTACATTGTGATATTAATTATGATATTTTTGAATACATGATAAAGAATGACTTTCAATACGGATTTACAATTTCATTGATAGAGTATCCTAAAACTATTGTTTCATTATTTGAATCTCTTTATAAAGTTTTGCAGGAAACAAATCAGACAAGCCTTTTAAGCTCCGAGGAAAATTATTCAAAATTCATATTCGATATGGATAAGAATACGTACAATCTGTGCCATTTTTGGACAAATTTTGAGATTGGTAATCTGAATTTGTTCCGATCAGATCCATATAATGAACTATTTAATAAATTGTATGAGTATAATGGTTTTTATTACGAACGCTGGGGTGATGCACCGATACGTACGTTAATATTATCCTTAATTTTACGTAATCCACAAATTACAAGGTTTGCAAATTTGGGATACCAGCACGACCCCTATCTTCAATGTCCACAAGATCTGGACACACGAGTGGAAAACAGGTGTTCCTGTGATTTGGAGCTAGATATTACTAATAAATGGTTCAGCTGTTCATGGATTTTCGATCAAATCCATAACTCCGTAGTTGATGTTTAGATAACTGTATAGTGTGACCGCGTTCGTTGAAAAGGCTAATTTTATGTTCTTTTTTTTGCAGGAGACAATGAGGGAATGGAAAGCCAAAGGAGAGGTGAAAGGAGAGGTCAAAGAGGAGGGTGATGAAGGGACCAAGGTGACCATACAGAAACAACGATCGATTTTCGAATTTGTATCTGCAAAGAAAAAGGTGGAAATAACGTCATCCGAAACAGAAGTTCAAGTTCAAGTTGAACAACGCATCGAGGTGGCGTGCCCAATATGCGAATTTGACTTGACAAGATTTACGGAGGATGCTAGAGTGGTTCATGTGAATAGATGTATTGATCCACCTGCGTCAGTTCTAAAGAGAAAAGTTGAAATCAAGGAAGAAGAGAACGTGGAACTCAAAATAAAAAAAAAACGTGCTGGTAAACCTAAACCGCCTATACCTGACCATAAGATATTGAAATTCCCTAACGGAGATGTAATTGCAGTTGATGCATTCTGTTATTCACCACACGAAGATATCTCAATATACTTACTAACGCATTTCCATTCGGATCATTATGGGGGGATGTGCAAATCTTGGGATAATGGAGATTTAGTGGTTTGTACAAAGGTGACGGCCAAATTAATGCATCATAAGTTTAAATTCCCGTATGAAAAAATGTTCATTGTGGAGAGATTTGAAGAGCGTGTGAATATTCCTGGCACGGGGATGGGAATAACCGCATTTGATGCAAATCACTGTCCCGGTGCTGGCATTTTTGTTGTTGAGTCTTTGTCTTTAGGTAAAAAATACTTACACTGTGGAGATTTTCGAGCCAACCAGGCGATGATAAATAAGCTTAATTCAAAGTACATCGACGGATTTGCCAGATGTTACCTAGACACAACATATTTTGATCCAACGTATACGTTCCCGCCACAGGGCGACGTTGTCAATTGTACCAGTGGATGGATTAAGGAAAAACTGGACGTTCATACTACTCAGCAGAAACGTGTCATTGATTTTTTTAGGAAAGGTACCAAAACTAAAGAGTTTTTGGTGGTTATAGGTACGTATTCGATAGGAAAAGAGAAGTTGGCGTTGGGGATAGCCCAAACACTGGATACCAAAATATACTGCTCCAAAGCAAAGTACGAGATGTTGAAGCTTTACGAATGGGATGAGCTTACGGAAAGGTTGGACACAGAGAATCCTTTGGAATGTAACGTTCATTTGTTGCCTATAAGCAAAACAAAGAAAGATATGATGATCGAGTACTTGAAATCATACTCCTCCAAGTACAAGTCCATTCTGGTGGTTGTACCCACAGGTTGGACATTTGGGTATGGGAAGAAAAAAGGTGTCGAGGGTAGTTTAGCAGATACAGTGAAAGAACGGATGGTTGATTCTTTTGAACGTGGGTTCAAAGTGGGGGAGAAAACCCAAAAGGGCCAGATAGTTCTTGTCCGAAAAATTCAAACCCCGTACAGTGAGCATTCCTCGTACAGTGAGCTTGTCCAGTTTGTACAGCAGGTAGTTGTTGCCGAGTGGATACCCACCGTGAACAGAGGCAGAGTGAGCAGTATGGATGTTGCTGCTTTGGGCAACTAAACAATTGGCCAAGGGCCGATTGGGCAATTCATGAAGGCGGCGATCGACGCGGGGGGAATTTGCGAAAATTTTTTTCTACATTTTCGCATTTTTTTTTTTTGCGGGACGAGTGGGTGGGTGGTGAATACGTGCCGTTTGTTTGTTGGTTGCAGGCAAGTTTTAGCAGGCCGTTCTTTCTGACGTGTAGCATTCAGGCTTGTGACAGGTCATACTTCCTTCCACTTTTGCTGCCTGTTGTTTCTATTGTACTTAAAGCGTCGAAAATTTCGGACTGGGCATACACAGAAACTACCAAAGTTTATAATATAATTATTTTATCCAGTAATAGCATAAATAGCAAACATGGATATCAGTTTATTGTTAGAAAATGCCATTTTGAATCCAGATGCCAATCAGAGAACCCATGCTGAATTGGAATTAAGCAGACTTTCTGAGGAAAACTGGATTCAGTACATCGGTCTATTGATTCAGGTCTTAGGCGATGAGTCTAAGAGAACTGAAATTCGAATGCTAGCAGGTTTAAACGTTAAGAATCAATTAACGTCAAAGGATACGTTTAAAAGACAACAGCAAACTGAAAGATGGATTCAAATCGACGCCCAAACAAAAGATCAAATCAAACAAATCACGTTAAACACTTTATTATCGAATGATGCAAGAGTTGCCAATCAGGCTGCATCCCTTGTTGCAGCAATCGCCGATATAGAATTACCAAGAAACGAATGGGCCAATTTGATTGATATAATTGTGGAGAATACTAAACCTGAAAAGCCTGTTCATGTTAAGAGAGCTTCTCTTTTAACAATCGGTTATATCTGCGAATCTGCGGATTCAAACAATTCCGTGGTCTCAAGTTATTCAAATGGTATTTTAATTGCGATTGTTCAAGGCGCTCAATCATCTGAAGAATCTCTAGTCGTTAGAAAAACTGCAATCAATGCTTTAGTCAACTCATTGGAATTTATTGAGGCAAATTTCCACAGAGAAGGTGAAAGAAATTATATTATGCAGGTTGTATGTGAGGCAACAACTTCATCAGATTTGGAGTTGCAAGCTTTAGCTTTTGGTGCTTTAGCTAAAATCATGAGTTTATATTATGATTTTATGGGTGTCTATATGGAAAAGGCATTATATTCTTTAACCGTTGAAGGTATGAAAAGTGAGGATGATAGAGTCTCTTGCATGGCTGTCGAATTTTGGAGCACCATTTGTGAAGTTGAATTGGATATCCAACTGAATAAAGACGATCAAAACTATCAACAGCAGAATCAGAACGAAGAACTGGTCTCGTTTAACTTTGCATTGATTGCGATTTCAGATGTTTTGCCCGTTTTACTATCATTATTGACAAGACAGAATGATGATCCTGAAGATGATAATTGGTCAGTTGCAATGGCGGCTGCTGCATGTTTACAATTATTTGCTCAAGACACTACTAATTATGTTGTTCAACCAACATTAGAATTTGTAGAATCAAACATCAGTTCATCAAGTTGGAGAAATAGGGAAGCTGCAGTCATGGCATTTGGCTCCATTTTAGATGGCCCCGATAAGAATGAATTGAAAAGCTTGATTTCTCAAGCTCTACCTTCAATTTTCCAATTAATTAACGATACTACATTACAAGTTAAAGATACAGTTTCTTGGTGTTTAGGTAGGATTGCTGAATTGGTTGTTGATGCAATTGACACAAATGTTATGTTACCAAAAATTATGCAGGCGTTAGTTGAAGGATTAAAAGATCATCCAAAGGTTGCAACTAATTGTTGTTGGACTTTAATTAATTTAACCGAACAACTATGCTCAAATAGTGTTAATAATGAACCTATAGAATCCACAATTCTATCTCAATACTATCCAACGATTATTCCGGTTTTGTTACAAGTTTCATCAAAAGACGATAATGAAAATTCATCCAGAACTTCGGCTTATGAAGCACTGTCAACGTTTATATTGTACAGTTCAAAGAGTGACGTATCTTTAGTTTCAAACATTGCAACCGAGATCATGAATAGGCTAGACTTGACAGCTCAGATGCAGACAAACTTACAAAATGGACAACTAAATTTTTCAGGTGAAGAAAAAGCATTATTGGAAGAACTGCAAACGAACATTCTATCATTATTGACGAATGTTATTAGAAGATTTGGTAATGATATAATCAACGTTTCAGATGATCTCATGACAAAGTTTTTAAATTTATTACAAATTCAATCAAACGAGTCGATTATCGAAGAAGACATTTTTATGGCAATCTCATCTATCGCATCCTCTATCGGTAAATCATTTGAAAAATATATGCCATCATTTTTGCCATTTTTAACGAAAGCTTTGGAAAATGTCGAGTCACCGGTCTGTGACTCAGCAATCGGGTTAGTCGTTGATATCTCACATTCATTAGGTGATTCATTTATACCATACTGTCAAGGGTTTATGAAAATTTTAGGTACCATTATTTCAAATATGAATATCAGACGTGAACTAAAACCATTAATCTTATCCTGCTTCGGAGATATTGCATCATCGATCGGGAATGAGTTTATTCAGTATTTAGACGTTGTAATGAGTATTTGTTTGAGTGCTCAAAGTATTGAACCGTCAGATGATTCATTTGAAACTGAAGAATTCATATTTGCACTTCAAGAATCAGTGTTAGATACATATGTTGGAATTGTTACTGGATTACATGATAATCCATTACCAATTTCAAACTATCTACCACAAATTTTCAACTTTTTGACAATGATTTATGCAAATCCATTATTATGCAATAATGATAATATATACAGAGCATCAGCCGGTTTGTTGGGTGATATTGCACAAATGTTTCAAAACATTGCACAGCCATTAGAATATTATAAGCAAGAATGGATAACAAATTTTTTGAAAAAGGCCAAAACAACTTTTGTATATTCTCAAAATACAAAAAACACAGCAAAATGGGCCAGGGAACAACAAAAGGCAATGTTATTACTATTATGATGTTTTTTTTATATTATTACTACTTTTATACTTTTACTTTTTAACCTACTTTTTAACTTTCCTACTTTAACTTTAACTTTTCTCATTTTACCCTATAACTTTTTACTTTTCTACAATTTTAATATTACTTTTATCTTTAACTTTTACCTTTAACTTCTCTTCTCCTTCTTCTATTCTTTTACTTTTATAAATTTTGCATAATTTTACTTATTTATTTAATTCACACTTTATTCTTGTCCTCTTTCCTTACTAATTTTAATGTTTAATGACTTATTTAACACACAATTATTACATATGCTATATAACTAACGCCTAAAATTTTGATATTCAAAGCAAAAAATAATAAAAAGGGAAAAATTCACCGACTCAAAAGTTTGATTTTTTTGGATATCTAATAGGTCAAAAAGTGGTTATCCGCACACAAACTTGTGCTTTTTCATCAAGCAACTTTAAGTTTGAAATGATCGAACCGCGTAAAAGGCGGATAATTTATCCGCGTGTTGCAGGATTGATCTCCGCAATCCATGTTGCCACAACTGTGTAAAAATGACTTCCTTTCTCCGGCTTCGTTCACGCCTAGATCAGATCCTTAGAGCCAAGCAAGAATGTCTGCATTTTCGGATAAGGGATTTGAATCACACGAATATGCCCTGCATAGACCATCGTATTCAGTTAATTTTTTCAAATATATATTCGAATATGCCAATCTAAAATCCGATTCTCTGACTTTAGTGGATACGGGTGCCGGACCTGGTACTTGTACAGCGACAATCATTCCATACCTTGAGACGTTTATTGAGAAGGGCGGCATATCACATGTACGGATTGTGGTTACTGATATTTCAGAAACGATGATCAATGAGGCCAAATTGAATATCCGTGCCGTTATGGAATCTATCAAGCACCCGGATAGTTTCACCATTGAGTATTATGCAATTGGCAGTGAATCATTGAGTGATGTGATTGAGGATATGTCTGTGGATATAGTAATTGCAGCTGAATGTGCGCATTGGCTTCAGCAAGACTCATGGTTTAAATGCATGCACCGGATTTTAAAGCCAAAGGTCGGTGTTTTCGCTTACTGGGGATATGTCGATCCTGTGTTTATTAAACACAATGGATCGGAAGTGGGTGTTAGTAAGGCTAATGAATTTTATGAGAATTTTGTTTATGAAAGCGAAGGGAAACTGGGAGTGTATTGGCAACAACCAGGACGCCGTATATTACGTGGCCTGTATAAGGATATGAATGATAATATCTTGAAGGATGTTAATAATTGGAGTGATGTGATCACTGTATATAGAGATCCATCTATCAATCGTGTGGAATTGTTTGAAAGCAAAGGCACAGAGTTTGATGCTGATAAGGAAGCACTGAAAATGACTAAAAGGGGAAGTTTTGCATCTTTCTTGCAGTACGTAGATACATGGAGTTCATCACATAAGTGGAACAAAGAACATGATGACCAAAAGAAGGTTAGCTTATTGTTTTACAAGGGTATTCATGAGAGTATTGGATGGGAACTAGATGATGTTATTGAAACTGAACTGAAAACTGTCTACACATTTTGTAGACGTAGATGAAGTCCGAAGGAAATGTTGATGTTTACAAATACAAATTTTGCCATTTATTATATATGTTTATATTTTAACAATTAAATTAGAATTTATAAGCATATAAAGTTTTATTTATTTATATCGTAATTTATTCAGATTTACCACCTTTTCTTGCAATTAAAGCCTTTCTGTCCTTGTCCAAGTGTAATTTGGTAATGACAACCTTTGATGGGTGAATGTTTAATGGGACAGAAGCACCGTTAGATTTTTCCTTTGTTAATTTTTCAAGTTGGATTGCAAATTTTAATCTGTAAACTGATGAAATGGTACCTTCTTGGCCTTTCTTTGAACCTCTAACGACTAAAACTTCGTCTTCTTTTCTAACTGGCATTGATCTAACACCGTATTGTTCTCTTAATTCCTTTGAGAGTGGGGCAGACATCATAACTCTTCTAGCAGATGATGGGGCAGTGAAATAAGCCTTTCTAGACTTGGATCTAGAAGATGAAACGTCCTTTGAAACCTTAGCCATTGTTGTTTGGTATGTGATCTTTAGTCTGGATGGTTAGGAAAATCGACAAAACAAATGACAAAATTCTGTAATCTTCACTTCAATAGTGTGAAAAATCATACCCTATTTTTTCCATCTCAACAGATAGCTAGTATGCAGTAACTGCAACGCACAGTGGGAACGCACAGCGAGAACGAGCACCGTCGCCTGGCGGGAGATTCCACACTGCTGCGAGCAACTCCCGGTTTCCTGCTTTTGTCTTATTGTGCGGTGCGACGCGTGTCCAATCTTACCAGCCCTTATAGTCAGCACGTGATCTAGAAAGGGTTTACGTGACGGCTCAGTGTGTATTGCAACTGTTGGTGTACAGATGTAATGTTTTTTTTTTATAGCAGAGACACAATCGGCGGCTCAGTTTTCCGTATGTGGGCGACCCCACATGAAAGTGCCACCCCGTCACTTACAACCTTCACAGTTAAAGTTCAGTTATGGAGTTAAATGCAAATAGGTCTGTGTATCAGCGGACGATGTTATCAGGAACTGTGTCATGCAATAGACGTTAATTTGTTTATTCATAAATGAAGGAATGATAAGGGCAAGGAAATGATAAAATAAAGAATGCATATATTAACACCAGCTTATATATTACTTAACGGCATTCTGCGGCTAAACTTAGCTATCAATTTTATTTGGCATCTGGCAATCTGTTACAGTTTAAAAAGGAGAATACAAAGTAAAACATTTTTTTAGAAAAACACACAGTACATATTACACGTCCATAGAGAAACTGGTGGACTAAAAGGAACTTGGCAAATATTAGTTAGCTGAATGTTGGCATTCCCGTCATTTAGATTACGTATCTCGACACGCCAAAAATAGGCTGATTGATTGTGACATTTGTGTACTGGTCCTACGGGACGTTTTGCGGCGGTACTAGAGAGTTCGCACAGGATCGGAAGCTCCGCTGTGTGGCGGTTTGGCGTGGCGCCATGTTGCGTCGCGTCGCTGTTTATGGAAGGCAAAATGTGTTTGACGCGTCACACGCCTCGGACGCGTCTTGTTTCTTCCTGTCTGCTCTTCTTTTCACTGGTGCTCTCTGTTTTCCCTCTTACTTCTTCTCTTGCTTCCTTTTTCTTTTTGCTTATTTTGCTTCTCATCCACCCGAATCCCCCTAATTTCCTTAAAAAATGAATGTCATTAAAAGAGACGGTCGTCAGGTTCCTGTTCAGTTCGATAAGATTTCATCCAGATTGGAAAAATTAGCGTATGGTTTGGATACCAAACATGTTCATCCATCTGCTATCACTCAACGTATCATTTCCGGTGTTTATGATGGTGTTACTACCGTCGAATTGGACAATTTAGCAGCTGAAACAGCTGCTTATATGACCACAATCCATCCAGATTATGCCACGTTGGCTGCCAGAGTTGCGATTTCAAACTTGCAAAAGCAAACTACTAAAAGGTTTTCAGAAGTTGTTGATCAACTTTATAAATATATCAACCCTAAGAATGATTTACATTCTCCAATGATTTCGAAGGAGACGTGGGAAATTGTTCAAAAAAACGCTCATGTTTTAGATGCAGCAATTCATTATGATCGTGATTTCAGTTATAACTACTTTGGTTTCAAAACTTTGGAAAGATCTTATTTACTTAGATTGAATGGTAAGATTGCTGAAAGACCACAGCATTTAATCATGAGAGTTGCAGTTGGTATTCACGGCGAAGATATTGATGGTGCAATTGAGACTTATAACTTGATGTCCAAAAGATATTTCACCCACGCGTCTCCAACTTTGTTTAATGCAGGTACTCCAAGAAATCAAATGTCTTCGTGTTTTCTTGTTGCAATGCAGGATGATTCAATTGATGGTATATACGATACCTTAAAACAGTGTGCATTGATTTCAAAGACCGCCGGTGGTATCGGTTTACATATTCATAATATCAGAGCAACTGGCTCTTATATTGCAGGTACAAATGGTACTTCCAATGGTATTATTCCGATGATTAGAGTTTTCAATAATACAGCAAGGTATGTCGATCAAGGTGGTAATAAGAGACCGGGTGCATTTGCACTTTATCTGGAACCATGGCATGCAGATATTATGGATTTTATTGATATCAGGAAAAATCACGGTAAGGAAGAAATTAGGGCAAGAGATTTGTTTCCTGCATTGTGGATACCTGATTTATTCATGGAAAGAGTTGAAAAAAATTTAGATTGGACATTTTTCTCACCAAGTGAAGCGCCAGGATTATCCGATGTCTATGGTGATGAATTCAAAGAGTTGTATGAGAAATACGAAAGTGAAAAGAGAGGTAGAAAGACAATTAAGGCACAAAAACTATGGTACTCCATTCTGGAAGCACAGACTGAAACGGGTACGCCATTCATGTTATACAAAGATGCCTGTAACAGAAAATCGAATCAGCAGAACTTGGGTATGATTAAATCTTCTAACTTATGTTGTGAAATTGTGGAATATTCATCCAATGATGAAGTTGCGGTTTGTAATTTAGCCTCAGTTGCATTACCTGCATTTGTTGAAAGCGATGAAACCACCACATGGTACAACTTTGAAAAACTACACGAGATTACAAAAGTTGTTACCAAGAATTTGAACAAAATTATTGACAGGAATTATTATCCTGTGCCTGAGGCCAAGAGATCCAATTTTAGAAACAGACCGATTGCTGTTGGTGTTCAGGGTTTGGCAGACGCTTTTATGATGTTGAGATTACCATTTGATTCCAATGAAGCTAAGGAACTAAATATTCAGATGTTCGAGACCATCTATCATGCCGCATTGGAGGCTTCCATTGAGATGGCTAAAATTGATGGTCCATACGAGTCATTTGAAGGGTCTCCTGCTTCGCAAGGATTACTGCAATTCGACTTATGGGGTAAGAAGCCAACCGATTTATGGGATTGGGATTCAATTAAGGAGCAAATCAGACAACACGGTTTGAGAAACTCCTTGTTAGTTGCACCAATGCCAACGGCCTCGACATCACAAATTTTGGGATACAATGAATGTTTTGAGCCATATACGTCGAATATATATTCTAGAAGAGTGTTGGCTGGTGAGTTCCAAATTGTCAATCCTTATATGCTCAGAGATTTGGTTGAATTGGGATTATGGAATGATTCGATGAAAAATTTCATCATTCAAGATAACGGATCAATTCAAAACTTGCCAAACATCCCACAAGAAATCAAAGATTTGTACAAGACAGTTTGGGAAATTCCACAAAAGGCAATCATCGATATGTCCGCAGATAGGGGTGCATATGTTGATCAGTCACAGTCGATGAACATCCATATAAAGAATCCAACGATGGGTAAATTAACATCGATGCATTTCTATGGTTGGAAAAAGGGTTTGAAGACGGGTATGTATTATTTGAGAACACAAGCGGCGGCGGCAGCGATCCAGTTCACTGTTGATCAAAATTCGGCTCTTAGTGCCGGCTCAACTGAGGCCTTGTTGCACAAGTTGAACGTCAAGAAGTATGTCAGTAGAAAGATTTCCAAGGTGAAAGATGTTGAAGTTGCCGTTCCTTTGAAAAATGTGAAATTACAGGAAGAGTTTAACAATTTGAAACTGGATGACAAAGTCCCAGTAATACCTGAAACCCCAGAGTCTGCTGAAGTTGATTCCGAAGAGCCATTGGTGGTTGAAACTGTTGTCACTGCAGTTGTGGAAACAGAGGCGGGTGTTACGAGCACTAACACTACGGAGGAGGTGGACATTTTCAACTCCAAGGTGATTGCGTGTGCTATTGACAACCCAGAAGCGTGTACGATGTGTTCTGGTTAATTTAGAAGGAAAGCAGCAGGTGGGTAGGTAGGTGAATGGGTCTCTAGTTTGTTTAGTTGTTTAGTTGTTTAGTATACATGCGTTTAATTGTCAATCGGTAATTGCCGTAATGCGCTCGGCTCTATTGGGCTCAACTGTGCTCTTGAGTGCTGTGCTGTGCTGTGCTGTGCTCTGCCCGCGGGGCGCGCCATGCTGCCTTTGATGAAAGACGGTGTTCGGTGGCGAATTGTTGTGTCTAGGGAGATGAAACAGCAAGCAAACAAGCAACCACAATGGTACGTATGCAGAAGCAGCAGCGGTAGCAGCGGTAGCAGCGGCAACAAGAGATAGATTTAATGAGTGTATACTAACGCGACAGCAAGTGGTGTAGTCAGACAAATTAAGTCCAGAACAGATTGACGAGTTTAAGGAGGCGTTTTCGATATTCGACAAGAACAATGACGGTAAGATCAGTCCAAGTGAATTGGGCACGGTGATGAGAGCTCTTGGCCAGAACCCTACGCAGCAAGAGTTGAACGACCTGGTAAATGAGATCGACTCAAACGGTAACTCGATGATTGAGTTCAGCGAGTTTTTGACGATGATGGCTAGGCAGATCAAGGAGCAGGATGTGGAAGCGGAGATTTTGGAGGCATTTAAGGTGTTTGACTCTGATGGGGATGGTAAGATCTCGCAGACTGAGTTGGTCAGAGTGTTGACGACCATTGGGGAGAAGCTCACCGATGCGGAGGCCAAGCAAATGCTCGAGGCGGCAGATACGGATTCGGACGGTCAGATCGACATTGAGGAGTTTGCGAGAGTGTTGAAGGGCAAATGAGTGATCGGGAATGCAAGCATCGGGCATTGAGCAATGAATGATTCCGATTATTCTTATATATTCGAAATGAAAATGCGTGTACGTATCGGAAGATCTTTGTATTTTTTGCAATATTTATATATATAAATAAATGTATAAACATAATCTAAATATGTGTGTGCATGGTGACCACATTCCACTATCGCAAGTTTGAGCCGAGCTTGTCACCGGTGTCTTCAACCAGGTCCGGTTTTGTGGGAGAAGCAGAAACAGAAGCCACGGAGGTGGTGGGCGCATGGTGCAACGGTAATCCGGTGCCGTGGATCTGCGTCTCCTGATACCTGGAGGACTTGACTTCATGTTCCCAAGTCCAAAGGAAGAGATTGGAGGGGAAGATGCAGTCGATGGCGTATTTGAAGATTTGGAGTGCCTCGATCCTGTCTAGGATGCAGAGAGGTGGGATGGTGATGAGGGAGAAGATGTTTCTGAAGATTAGGAGGCCGAGGAGGATGGAGAAAAAGTGGCCCAGCAAGGATGAGTTTGGCATCAAAAGGAAGGAGGCCACGAGGTAGACGGCTGGGACAAATACTGTAGGCACGCTATAGGTGTTGAAAAGTTTTGTCTTTGGATGGGCGTTTGCTCTGTAGCACGAGTGGACGGTGATGAAAACAAACACCCAGCCCGAGGATCCGAGGATGTAGGTGTCCAAGGCAGTTTGATCCTGCAGCCCCAGATACACAAAGATGTATGTGGCAATGGTGTAGGTGATACCAGTGACTGCGCCTAACGTGTTGAGTGTGATGGCGGTGTGCAAGGAGCCATGAGTGGCCTCGAACTCAGAAAGCGGGTGGTAGAGGGCCAGCACGTTGAAGAGAAGGTGAAGGAAAGAGAGATGGATCAGTGGGTAGGTGTTGAGTCTGGCTGTGTCGAACCGATAGTGGGTGGAGCTATCTGTGTCTAACCGCTGGAAGAGGGAGTGTGGTGACAGCCCCCAGTTTTCAGTGAGCTGCGGGTTGAAGCAGGAGAAGATGTAGGCCAGTATCATGAATAGACAAACGCCCGTGCTGATGACAGCTAGGGGAGGAGCCGGCAGTCCGGCTCTGACCAGCCCGAGGTAGTGATGTGCAATTGATGGCATACTATTGGTGTCTTGTTTGGCTAACTTGTGCTAACTTGTGCTGACTTGTGCTAATAGTGTCTCAGATCTGTCTGTTTGAAGTTCTGCCTGAAGTTCTGTCTGTTTGTCAGTGTGTCTGGCGCAAAGGAGCCGTTGTCCAGATGCACAGGGCGTCAGAAGCGAACTACGCGAGCCATCGTGTCTGTGTCGTCGACCGTCGCATGCAGCGCTTGCTTGCTCCGTTGAAGTGTTTGTGCCGACGCAAGCGACGCAACGTCTGGCTCTGGCCCCAGCTCTGGGCGGGCTCCCACTGCGGACAACACGGCGGCCGTCGCCGCCGCCCGCTCGGCCACTGCTCTGCGCACGGTTTGCACGTCCTGCTGCAAAAGGCCCGCCAGCCCCAGGCTCAGCTCGCCCGGCACCGTCCTCCTAAGAAGGCCGGCCCGCTCAACGCCCTCCTCGTACGCGCGGTGGGCTGCCCGGAGCCGGTCGTTGAGGGCAAAGTCGAAGGGCTCGGTGCCGCCAGCGCTTGTGTCTGCAGCGACGGCGCCGTCGTCGACCACCACGGACTGGCACAACTGCTGCATCAACTGCGGAAGGAATTGATTCTCCACACCCTCTACGAGCAGCCGCTCCATTTCAATGGCGTCCGCATCGTCGTCGCCGTCGCTGGCATCGTCGCTGGCATCGTCGCTGGCGTCGCTCGTCGCCTTTAGCTGAGCAAGCCTTTCGAGCAGCCGCCGGTGCACGTGTGTTTGCAACGAGTGTCGGACCGCTGCCACCTGTGTGCTGCTGACGTGCACTCTGCTGTTTTGCCCCGGTCTGTCTGGCAAGTCTGGCATGTCTGGCCGGTCCGTTCCAATGTATTCTTGTGAGGTCATTTGTAACCGTGGCCTGTAGTCAGATAGATGCTTTAATCTAACCTTTCTGCCGGCGCCCCCCAGCACAGAAGGCGACGCCAGACGGGCGCTGCTCGCCCTGCTCTCGCACTCCTGCTGCAGCCCCCGGTCGCTCGCCCGCTCTCGATAACACCAACATGTATGCACGCACCACCCACCCGCATTCGTCTGCTGTTGAAGCAGCAGCAATAGCACCAGTAGCCTCATCTCTTATCCTCTCCTTCCCCTTCCGTTTGACAATTGCAACGGCCGCCAGCATGTCAGAAATAGCACTCTCTTCAGCTTACGCTCCTGCGTTTGCCCCCTTCTTTGGCTTCGCCGGATGCGCCTTCGCCATGGTCTTCTCCTGCCTCGGGGCAGCCATAGGCACGGCCAAATCGGGCATAGGTATCTCAGGTATCGGTACCTTCAAACCAGAACTCATCATGCGTTCCCTCATTCCAGTCGTCATGAGTGGTATTCTTTCCGTCTACGGGCTCGTTGTGGCCGTGTTGATTGCAGGGGGTTTGGCTCCAGACGGCAAATACACCCTTTTTAACGGATTCATGCATTTCAGCTGTGGGTTGAGTGTCGGTCTTGCGTGTCTTGCCAGTGGCTACTCAATCGGTATAGTGGGTGACGAGGGTGTCAGACAATTCATGCACCAGCCAAGGTTGTTTGTCGGTATCGTTCTTATATTGATTTTCGCCGAAGTGTTGGGTCTTTACGGCATGATCATCGGTTTGATCCTCAATACAAAGGGTAATGCTTGAAGCGCGTGAACAACGTATTTATCTAATTATTTATTTAATTAACTAGCCAATAAAAACACTAACCAACTATATCTACAGTCGAAGCAAAAAAAGTATCCAACATCTTTTTATTAGTCCGTGTGTATATGTGAAGAATTGAATCTTCTTCACCGTAGTTCCGCAGTTCAGCCAGGGAATCACCAGCTTACTGACCGAGTCGTGAGGTAAAAGATACGTCTTGCCAAACACCAGGATGAGCAGGGAATTTATTGTTTCCCACAAAAGCTACAAATCATCACCCGTGGACAAAATAATTTTTTTTTTCCCCACGAGGATGTCCGCTCATTCGTGGGAAACACATTTTCTACCCAAACTCCCCACAGAAGCTATCCACGCCGCAATGAAGTCCGTAGCATCGATTTACCCTTTCAAAATACATGTAATATCACCCATCCTCGATGAACGATTATTTGCAGGATATACAGCGATACACCCCAATAACCAAAAACGCCGGCGGTAGCGGGTGCTTTTGCGTAGTTTCGCCTGTTACAAAACTGGACAAAGCATTGTCTAAAAAATCAAGCTTGTAAACCATGTACTAAATAAATAAACATATACATAAAAGATACCTGAAAACCAAGTCCAATGCAAAATCCATCACGATGAAGGTGTTGGCTTCATTGCACGGATGGCATCGAGATCGACGGAATGTCCCTCGGGGACGGGAGACGCCAATATCTCGTCCACGAGGGCACCGCACTCCATTTCGCCCGTTGCGAGAAGAACGCGGAACGAAGTGACCTTCGAGAGCCCCCAGAGCATGGTGGCAACGACAAACACGGGCATTCTCTCCACCATTGTCTTGTCCCCCGGGTAGATCTGGTACCCCTGGCTGCGGATGAGAGCGAAGCAGGCGTGGATGCCCCTTGCAAGAGCGTAGGCCCGTCCCCACGGAGCTCCTCCCCCCCCGCGCAACGCCCGCGACGGAGACGCTCTCAAAGGCCACTCCGAGGGGAACGTGGCACCGCAGCCACAAGGCCATTTTTTCCTCGTGCTGTGTGGCCAGGCCAGCCGCACTGAAAACAGCGGCCCAGCGAGCGTCGCCCGTGAGCGACTTCTGTGCGCCCGCCGAAATCTTGATTCTGCCCTCCGCGTCCACATCGGACTGCAAGAAGGGCATGCCCAAAGCCGTGCGGTCGGATCCAACGCTTTCTTGCAAACGCTCCGGGTTGAACGTCATGCACATGAACTGGACCGCTTTGGCGGCACTGCGTTTCAAAACTGGCAGTATCGGCGTAATCTGGTAATCCTTCATTGTGACGAGCACGAGGTCGTAGGGAATCGTTTCATCTAGAAAACCGACAATGGTGGCCGAAGCATTCTCGCCGTCGATGGTGGTGACGCCGCCTTGCTGCTGTAACTGCGCCAAGCGCTTGGATCCAGGCCGGCAAACAACTGTCACTTCATGCTGGCCGTTCTGGACTAAATGGAAAGCAAATGCACTTCCAATCCGTCCGCCTCCCAGAATTGCGATCCGGAGCGGGGATGATGGTTCGGTGGAGTTAAGCTTGTCTTCGCCCATTATTCTGTTTGGCAACTATATAGGATATGCTACAAACTTATTATAACGCAAATATATGGGGACATGGCCACCAATACGGCGGGGTCGTAACTCTACTTAAATAGACCTTATCTATGATTGCAGCCTCGGGTGTAAAACCGACGGGGTTGCGGAAATAGGCACCCCGAGAACCTATCTCCGCCCTCCGCACATCTTCGCCGAGGACCCGCTCCCGCTATTGAAAGAGAAACTGCCGAAGAATACGGAAGGAAATCCCTGCATAGAACAATTATTATTGATTGTTTGAGCGCTGTTCGTCAGGTCGATCGACCTTCTTTGCAGCAGACGTCCACAATCTTGGTTGTCGTTGAACAGCATCACGTATCATTGATGGTCTACAGAAGTTCTGACACCCCCATTTAACCACTGAACATGATAGCTGGTTAGGTGCTCTTATTGTTTTCAACCCAGTTATTAGAAACGTTTTTGAAACAACAAATGACATGGTCAATTATTCACCTCCCCTCCTCTTCCCTGCTACCACATCATTTTTATTCCCTATATATGTGTACAAAACCATTGCGGAGTTTTCTGCGATGTGTGTTGCTGTTCTAATTATATCGGCAGACTTGACGGTGTTTCAAGACATCCCGTGCTTTCTGCCTCTTGAAATGTTTTTCACGTGACCCTTGATAATGTGTTCCGTTTCCTAGGCTGTTGATGACTGTTTGTGGAAGGTTTTTGCACTGCTAATTCAGGCTGGATCTTTTTTTGTCAAGTGTAAATTTTAATCCAACCCTTTCCATTTTTTCTGTGGTTGAATATTCTACGAATACATATTCTTCAAACGGAAGCATATTCAACCATATTATTTACTGTTCGAAAGAAAGTTTTCGAAAATATTGGAATAATGATTACGTTTATTTCAAATAAAGAAAAAGTTGAATACAAGAAGGCCGGTGACTGTGTCAAGGGAAAGCTTTAGTTACAGCTGGTGATGTTAATAACAAAGAACATTTGAAACCAAGATTGTACTTCCACATAAGGTAACGAAAAAATTACCAAGCGTCGATTATGAACTAGAAACACCCACAAGCTCCAAGCAAAACGCATCACTCCACACTTGCCAATTGCAAGAGAGGGAATTTTCTTTTGATGCATTGCCAAGAGTGCTGATGAAGGATAATTCATGCATGAGGTATTTAGGCGGCTCAGCTGAAATGAAAGCGAAAAAAAGTTTTTTTTATGAGAAATCTGTGGAGGCTTATAACCTCTTAATTCTATTCAAAGACATTAACGGGTGGAACCATCTCAGCGAGTCAAGGCGAATTTGTAAGACGAATGTATTTGAAAGATAATACAGCCATTTAGGTCAAGTCCAACAAGTACGATGGGAAAGTACAAGGACGAACATGTAACTCAACTGCGTAAGGTCGAGGACCTCCGCAAATAGTCATTGAGAAACTAAGCTAAATTCAGGCTTTTTATGAGACTATATAAAACGTTCCTTATAATCAAGACCGGCGTATAGACACTATTAGTAGCACTATGAAGCAAGGGCCAAACAACAAGACCATAGGCTCATCAATCGGAAGAACCGCTATGATATTACAATCTATATAGTCCTCCTATGTATCAATGTCCATTCTCTCAGCATTGCTATCACTCTTCTTCTTACTGAATAGAACCTTACCATCATCGTCGATATAATTCGACTCATTCTCTTGCAAAAATGCAACAGACCTCGATGAATCAAGGAACAACAAGTAACTTCTCTTGATATCCTCAATTTCAATACTGGCACTCCTTCTTTTCTTACTGATTAAATAACTGACACTTATCAAATTGGAAGCGTAACGCAACGACGTCTCCATACCGATCTTCGTCAACAACTTCAAGGCATCCACTCCAATCTCAACCTCCTCCTCGTCGCATCTAATGTTCAAAATCTTCTCGACTTCTTCCTCATTGTAATTTTCAGTCTGAATTATAATACTCCTATCCAACAAATCCAATGGCATCCCATGTGGAGATTTATAGTTCGTACCCCTCGTTTTGGAAATACCTCTATTCGTCGCCATAATGACAATTGGTGAAAATTCATCCTCCAATAACCTATTGATAAATGAAAAACACTCAATGTCTAACATATGCACCTCATCGATGAATAAAACACCAGGTATTATCTCAGCCTTACCCTCTTCCTTCCATTCTCCAACTTTCAAATTGATTTGATCTCTAACTTCACTTCTAATTTCACCCGTATCACCACTAAACAACGCCAAAAATCCTTGCTGTCTTGAATTGATCACATCAATCTCATGCAATGATACCGTATGCAACACCTCCTTCCTAACTTGCAACTCGCCCTCAGGACATGAGACAAATTTGGTATTTGCTCCCATGGCATCGTAATCTCTTGCCCTCGTATATGATCTACCCAATTTGGTGATCTTACCATTGGCCTTGTCAATTGAAATAACGTCACCCGCAATAACTTTCTCCTTGCTTAATTCATCAATCATTTTATTACCTAATTCATAAATGGTTTCCATATCTGTCGTTCTGATAGTAATCTTACCCTGTTTATGACCACCGGTCAAGGATCTGTCGATTTGGATCTCGACAACTTCACCCTCAATAACCTCAGTTTCCTCCTTGATTCTGATACCAATACTCTTTCTGAAACTTTGCGTTAAACTTTCGGTCTTGCTCAACTCTTTACTGTAAATTTCACTTGCAGTAATTGCAGTAAATGGTACATCAGGACCTAGATTCTGTGATAATCCCATTGCCAACGCCGTTTTACCAGTTGATGGTGGACCTGCAATCAAAATCGCTCGACCGGCAATCTTGCCCTGTTGAACCATTTTGAGAATAACACCACATGCTCTACGTGCCTTCAATTGGCCAACCATGCCCTGAGACGTTTCCTTTGGTTGTAAATGCTCGTCCAAGCCTAGACCGGTAATGTGGGAATGGGATGCAATCAGCGCCAAATTGTTGCTCTGGGAGCCGCCATCGCCTTGAACAGTAGTGGTAATCGACATGTCTCTCCAGTACTCTAGCCTCTTGCTGCAATCAGTAGATACTGCCGACAAGGGTATTCTTTCCTTTTTTCCTACCAACAACGTCACTAAATCCACACACACTTCGACGCCCTCCAAAAAAAAAAACGTGCAAATTCTCGCTCTGCAAACTACTTTGCCGATTTTGCTATCTCTTCTTTCCTCTGTCTCTCTCGGTACGGCAAACTTTAACACTATATTGCTATCAAGTAGGAAAGAAAAGAATGTGGTCAGATCTACTCACATGCTGCATGCCCTGCTTGCTTGGCACAACGCCGACCATAACCATCAACTCCACATCATTCAAGCTCCTCAATGTCTTGGGTGAGGGTTCGTACTCAATAGTGTACCTTGTTGAACCTAATTATAGATCAAACGACAGGCTCTATGCACTGAAGAAGATACGGACCATATCAAACGTATCCACACAGAAAGCATTGAATGAAGTTTCCTATTACAAACAGTTCAAATCTCCATATATAATCAAATCCATAGATTCCTCTTCTATTCAAGAGCTTGACGGTTCAAGATCAATCTACATTTTATTACCCTACTTCAGAAATGGTTCACTACAAGATATGATCAATTCCACAGTTTTGGACCCGACCTTGACCTTCTCGGAAAATGAAATACTTCGCATTTTCATTTCCATCTGCAGAGGTATCCTAACATTGCATTCTTATCATACTCCCCAATTAAATGAAAATACAGACACAACCGAACTATCTGATTCCATCTCCTATGCACACTACGACCTGAAACCTGGAAACATCTTTATTTCAAGAGACGGTACCCCCGTCATTGGCGATCTAGGCTCATGTTCTCCCGCACGTATACATATAACTACACGAACTCAAGCCATTTCCTTCCAAGAGTTGGTCGCTGAAAACTCCACACCGGAATACAGGGCACCTGAACTTTTCGATGTCAAAGTGAACGAATCATTTGATGAAAGAGTCGATGTTTGGAGTCTTGGTTGTATTCTCTATGCAACTATGTATGGTATCGATCCGTTTACGAGAGAAGTGAACAGAACCGGTGCAAACTTGAAACTTGCCATCCAGGGAGGTAAGTGGTCCTTCCCCGAAGACAGCAAGTACACCAGCAATACCATGAACATTGTCACAGAGTCTCTCTGCACGGATAAGCAACTTCGCCCCAACGTGGACAAACTTTTGAGCGATGCGCTCTCTGCTCTTGACGCTCTCGAAAGTTGAAACCACATGGCTGGCCTCACGATAACGTGATGTTGACGTACGTGTTCTTTAATTCACGTTAGCGTTGCATACCATGGCTGAACAGGGTAAGCAATCCAGAACTCCTAAATCCTACCAGTTTGCATCGTCCTCAATCCAGGGATGGAACGACTGTCCCATACTACCACGGTCTTTATCTTCTTCCAGTAGTTCATCAGCAGATTCTAAGGATCCAAAGAGGTCAGTCTCAGGTAGGACCAGACGCCCCATTCATGTCAGCCATATGGATTACACGCCAAATGCATCATCCTCTCCACCACCAGTAGTCTCAAGGGTCCCTCCAAGCAGGTCGACAAGCATGAATTTGTCCAAAATACCGACACCACCGGTATCAATAATTGCGGCTGCGCCCGAAGATCGCCAGTTTGTCGAAGAAAAGCTTTCCGAAATAATCTCATATCAGACGGCACTGACTTCTGAAGAATTTGAATTTCATAAGGAGCAAATTCTCAATGAGTCAATACTTTCCCCTGAAAATCTCGTATTTCTCAAGGATTTTTTCAAAACATGGGAAGAAGCAAATAGAAATTTCAACGATCCAAAAGTGACTAACCAACTATCGTCCTTCGCAAATTCAAAGACCAACATCGGCTGGATATCGTCCTTGACGAAAATTGTATCAAATATTTCTTAAATTATCTCTTAAACCTATATACAATTCTATAAACTCGTTTTAATTCTTGTACTCTTTTTCTAAAATTTCCTTGGCACTGTTTATCTTCATTGCCAAAAACTTGCTACCGCCCTTATCAGGATGATTTAACATCATCAGGTTACGATGTCTTTTACGTATCTCCTGCCATGTAATATCCCTTCTCAATGCATCATGCCTTTCGAGTCCAAGTATATGCATGGCTTCATACTTGTCCATCACATCAATAAATCCACCATAATGCATTTGCGAATCTAAATGATGGAAGTTTCTCCAATATTGTGTATCATTGGGCCACAGCTTAATTATAGGGGTCTCTTCAATAAATATTCCGTTCAATCTGGCGATCTCTGCAGGTGTTAACTTTCGACATCGTGATATCGTATTAATTGTAGCCTTTGCCGTCAATGCAGCAACTGTCACTCCAAGTCCTATGATTAGAGGAAGCTATACCAAAGTTAGTATTCATTCATGTATTGATATCACATACATATATAATTAAGATATATCTATTGTACGTACCACCATTATTTTGTTCCTCTCAAATCCGAAAAAAATGATTACATCTTGGATGAATCCACCAAAAATGGAAATGTCAATTTCGCAACATGAACTTTCTGTGCACTTGACACCGTGGTCTCTGCTTCAACAGCAAAAAACACAAACCTTATGAACAGAACCGTCCTTTTACTGTCATGCGTGACTGCAATATATGCGTCATTTTTATCATGGTCTTACTTACAGGAAAAGTTGACCTCTTCAAACTACGCAAGCAATGAATTACATCCTGCATTCTTCCATGCTCCACTGGTTATCAACATTGTTCAATGTATGTTTTGTATCGTTTCTGGGTCGATATACCTTTACACAAAAACAAACAGAGATATCAAGTTCTTTCCATCACTCCCTAAACAGACTATATTTACGCTTTATGCTATTTCACTGTCACAGTCGTTTTCTGCACCATTGAGTTATATGTCGTTAGATCACGTCGACTACATTCTTTATCTTCTAGCGAAAAGTTGTAAACTTATTCCAGTTATGCTGGTGCATTATGTTGCATTTGGCACCATTTACCCCAAGTATAAATACTTGGTTGCATTTATAATCACGTTGGGAGTGGCCGTTTTTACAATTGGAGGTATGAAATCCGGCGCAAAAAGCCCCGGTGAAGACGGAAATGTGATATTAGGATTGACTATACTTTGTGGATCTTTGCTGCTTGACGGTTTTATGAATTCTGCACAAGATGTCATTTTCAAAACAACAAACAACCTAACTGGTGCCCATTTAATGACTTACCTTAACTTTTTCACCATGATAAATTTACTCTTTTATAGCTTGGTATTCACAACGCAAATTCAGGACGTTTTTGCCTTTATCCAGGAAAACGGAAGCGGTGTTGTCATAGATTTACTTAAATTTAGTGTATGTGGATCATTGGGACAAATATTTATATTCATTACCCTTGAACAGTTTAGTTCTGTCGTGTTGGTTACAGTTACAGTTACTAGGAAAATGTTGAGCATGGTTCTTAGTGTGGTTTTATTCGGGCATGTGTTGAACTTGAAACAATGGCTTGGATTGATTCTTGTGTTTGTCGGTGTCGGTCTTGAAAGTGTTGTTAAAATTTTCCAGAAAAGCAAATCAAAAGCGGTAGAGTCTGCCAAAAAGATAGAGTAGAGTTTATATTGTTACAATCTAATAATAAAATATACGGAATTTAAAAGTTTAAAAAAAAGGACAAAACTGACTATCTATGGGCCAGTTGCAATAAACATTTGGCTGCGCCAATCGATGATGGTGTAGATAGTAATCTTGTAGGTGAAGACATTAACTGTGTTTCATCATCGTCCTTGAGGATGGAATTATTAAGCTTTGAAGTTGCTGTGTTTGAATTGCTTTTGGCATAACTGCTAGAATTACTACAAGATTTTGATTTTTTCATCGGTTTGCTTCTTTGCCGTACCGGAGTTGACATAAGAATCGAATTATTAGTTTGCATAATTGTCGCATCAAGATCGGACCTTTCAACTTGATCTATACTATGGCGTCTGCGTAATAATGGAGTACTAGTTGATTCGTTTTGTAGAATCGTTGAATCGTTGTTTTCTTTATCGTCATGCTTTTCTTCAATAGTTGTATCATTGAAATCGTTCACTGGGGCCTGTAAGTGGAAAATGTTATTGGTTGGTGTAGAGATTGAAAGTAGTTTAGGTAATGGTGGGAGTTTAATTTGTGAAGGTGCCTGATTAGCAAAGGTGGAACTCGCAAATCTTGAAGGTGATGTAACATTGGAAATAAAATTTATGCTCGGAGTTTGTTTGAAAGGCAGTTGACTGAATCGAAGGATATTTGGTGGTGCTGATGATGGGACTTTGATAATTGAATTTGTATTAGAATTAAGGGTATCGTTTTTATTAAATTCAATATTAAATCTTTTCAAATTTGCACTGGTACCTTTTTTGGTCACGATCTCATCCATTGTGGTTTTTTTCAATGTAGCCAAGCCTGCTTTGACATCAGACAAACTCTTGTTTTTTGCCTTTGGTAATTTTAGATCAGTTATTAAAGTTCCAGTTTGATTAGTTCTCACTTTAAAATAAGCCAGCTTTAGTTTCATTTTTAGCAAGCGTGCCCTTTTTAACTTTGGTGAAATTTCCAAATCATCGTCATCAATTTCATCTGTACCAGCAAGTTGACGTTCAGACGAGCTTCTTTTCATACTTTGTTTGTTAAGAGTAGTGTCAAATTTTGATGGCTTGCAAAACCCTGACGATTTATTGAGTCTGCTCTGTCTGACGTTTTTGGCTACATTTAGTTTGGACTCAGACACATCTCCTAAGACTGGCCTCTGGGGAGATTTCATCATTTCTCTATCGCTCTAGTGATTAGCTATAATAGAAACAGAAAGATAATATAAGGGAGTATCGAAAATACAAATACTTTAAATAAACAAACAATAAATATCACTTTTTGAACAAAACAAACAGTTGAGGATACAAATACGTTATGATTGAGGGAAACATCTCCAGACAGTCCGCAAACGTATGCCACCAGTCTCAAAGAAATGTTCGTCCAGCAACAATGTCAACATACACGCTCAAACGGCTTCCCCATTGGGCAAGACACAAACAACGCGCCCAAAATGCTCAGAGCGCGTTGATCTCACTGGCAATCTCTTTCAACCGGGTCACATAATTGTCCTTGATGTCTGCATCTTCACCACTAGCTACACGTAGCAACAGTTCATTGAGATAAGAGCTGCCCAAGATGTCGACGTGCTCTGCTGTTTTGGACCCTCCGCGTATGTCAAACATGTCTGGTTCATGTTTAATTTCAACAACTGTAACCTTCGATTGACCAGGATTGTAAGGGCTACCCTCTTCTTTCCATTTATGACACATGTAATGGGTCAACAAGGAAACTGTGCCGTCTCCGTCACTCATTAAAACAGACTTTTTTCTCTCCATATCGATTGTAACATTTAGTTTGCTAACTTCAGGATCTTCTTCTTGTCTATAATAATATGCTCTTTCTGTTGGATTTCCAACACCGTAAAAACAAAACACTTTCATATTTGGAGCATTTGGCAGCGGGACTTCTAACGGATTAGACCATTTACTATAATTTTGTTCATTCCGGAACAATTCCTTTTTTGTTTTGGCATATCCAAACGAATAATGTTCTAATACCCTTCTTTTAAACCATTGAGGTCCTTGATCTAACAAAAATTCAATACTTTCAGCAATAGTCAAATTCCGTTTGGAATATTCTCCAACATCTTCAGTGAATCTGATAAAATTACCCAATGTATCATTCAAGTTATTCATCGTGGAATTAAAGCAGTCTGTTTGGTTCAAACTTAAACAATCATCAGGTGCAGATGTCATATCCCCCCAAATCAATGAACCACCCTTAGGCATCATACTTGGTATACCACCAAACGTTTTCAACATATCTGATCTTTCCCTTCTTGAGAAGAACTTTTCTAATCCATAAACTGCAAGTCCATTCAATTGCACAGTATCCTTCATTTCACCAGATAATAATGCCGTGATTGCTTTTGGCGTCCCAAGCATGGAACCTGAAATGTCAACGTACGCTTCAATATTGTTGTTAACCCAATTTTTACCTCCATTACCAAAATTTTCACCCTTAGCTTCAACCCATTTCAAAAAATAAAAGATAACTTGTGATCCCATTGAATGACCTATAAGAACAGTTTTTTTATTTCTCATTTTGTTAGTCAACTCAATCTGTGCTTTCAGTTTGGAGAAATATCCATCTCTCCTCTCTAAATCAAGATAAGATAACCTCCAGTCATAGGCGGCACTGAACATATTATCAGGTCCATATCCAATAACCGCCAAGTTCTCTAAAACTTTATTCCAAATCCAATAACCAGTCACGAAAAAGTCGGCGGCCTCAAAACCCTGAGCCGCCCTTAATTTGATACCGGGTGGATCAAGCCCTGTCTCTGGATCCAACATGATATGTTTCAACCAGCATACTTTATCCATTAACATAGTACGCAACATAAAGAATGACCCCCATAAGCGTTTACGAAAGTAAGGGGTGCTTGGACAATCTTCCGTACCTTCTAACCCCCAACTTTCAATACCTGTACTAACAACACCGGGGACCATGATAACGTTATGATCGGCGGTCAATCCATCTTTTTTCAGTATTCTACCAACGGAGAAAGATCCACTTTCGCCTTTTTCCTCGGTTTTACGACTCTGTAATGTGTTTTGTAGCCCTTCCGGGATGATTCCCTTCCAATCCATTGAATCAAACGAAAGTTTGTCTAAAGATAATGAATCTAGATTAATATAATCATCCAATTGAGGAAGCATATCATCAGGAAAAATGTCTCTATTTGAGTAAATGGTAATTAATACACCAATTAAAATACCAAATAACAGTACAAACCTTCTCTTTTCCCAAAAATGCTGTCCAACGCTTTTTGTGTTTAAAATCTTGGCCTTAGATACATTTTTCCAAAACTTTTTATCATTTTTCAGTTCCTTTTCAATCTTATCATCCAAATCATTCACTTTTGACTCCAGTTTGTGTATACTTTCAATAGCATCGGATTTCTCTTGAATCATGTCATCGACGTACCTTTCATGAGTCGTGTCATCGATGACCTTTTCCTTGGTTGTGCCATCGACAACCTCAACGAGTTTCAAAGAACCATTCTTCTCTTTCTTTTTACCCTTGTTTGTTCTTCGTCTAGTACTCATGATTTTTGCGGTATTTGTCTGGCTAAGCTTAGTTCAAACTAAACCAATGCAGTGGGCTCATTAAAGAATAAAACAATAAGAATCCCCAAAAAATTCCCCGCGACGATCGACTTACTATAATTGATAAGGGCATTTTTTTGTTCTTACACTTCCGGTCGGAAGTTTCTGCTGGTAAGCTGGTTGGTTGTTGCTAAAGTATTGACTGTGTTTGCTACTTTAACAGGCATATTGGCACTGCTGGAAAAACGGAAACAGTAAGAAATTTGAAAGTATGACCTCTCAGTATCTTAGGTCGACGTTCTCCTCATTGAGAGAATATCTGACCCCAATCACACATACTTCCACATTTGCCACAAGTGGTGAAATCACACCCGAAGAGTTTGTCAAAGCTGGCGATTATTTGGTGTATCGATTCCCAACATGGCAGTGGTCTCCTGCAGATGAGTCCAAAATGAAAGATTTTTTGCCCCCAGATAAACAATTTTTGGTTACTAGGCATGTTCCTTCGTATGTGCGTGCATCAGATTATGAGTTGGTTGGCTTTGATGATGACAGTAATGATGCTGAGAATATAAAGGAGAAAGGTGTAAGTGTCTCTAAAGACAATGATCGACTGGACCGTGAGAGTTGGACAAACACAACTTTGAAATCTAAAGACCTGGCTGTTGCAAATGATGAAAATAATGATGATGTTGATGAAAGCAGTATAAAAGAAGTATCTTCTGACGACGAGTCAGATATTAATGACATTGATGAATTGATTGACGAAAATGCGGAAGATGTGGAGTTTATTGATAACAAGGTGTTAGATCGTTCTTCTAAATCTTCAAAAAAAAGATATTACGATTTATACATTACCTACTCAACTTCATATAGAGTTCCTAAAATGTACTTAGTCGGTTTTGACTCAAACTCTGTTCCGTTGACACCAAATGAGATGTTGGAGGATATAGCTAGTGATTACAGGCATAAGACTGTGACTATTGAAAAGGCACCATTTTTGAAGAATACAACATCAGTGTCAATACACCCTTGTAAGCACGCCACCGTTATGAAAGTTCTAATGAAAAGGGCTGCGGCTGCAGCAAGAGAACGGCTGCAAGAAAAGGAAACTGAAAAGATGATCAAGAACGTTTCAAAATTAGGGCTAAAAGATGATGATCACAAAGACAAAGACAACGATACTGAAGATTGGGAAGATTTAGAAGGTGAAGGAAACGAAGGGATAAGAGTCGATCAGTACTTGGTTGTGTTTTTGAAATTTATTGCTAGTGTTACTCCAGGCATTGAACATGATTACACAATGGAGGCTTTATAAATCATGACTTTATTTTTCTTTAATTTTTGGGTATCAGGCATATACAACTATATAATACATTATTTTTTATTATTTTTCATCGTCAACCTTTTTCCAAACCCGTATACTTTTATCGATGTTACCAGTGATTAACCTGTCACCACTTCTATCGAACGTGGAACACAAAATTCCATTTTCACTGTCAAGCGACCCCGGAACGGGCACTTGTATGTCACTTTGGAACATTTCGCCACTTTGCCAATCCCAGAAAGCCAATTTCCCATTATCACACCCACCAAACATAACACCTTCTTCGTTACTACACATTGTGTTTATTGTCAAATTACCCTGTTTCACTACATTGTGATCTTCCCAAAACTGCATGTCTTGTAGATATTCGCAATTGGGCAACTTGAACTTACGTATCCCGTCACTCGACGATGAAACCAGTTCCTGTTCATCCTCATTGATGCAAAAAGCACGTATACTCTTAGAGTGAAACGTGATTGTGTCCTTACATCTCCCAGCAACCAAATCCCATGTTTTCACAGTTGCATCCATGGAGCAACTTATAACTTGGGGGTTCACACCTTGACATTTAACTTGATTCACACTACCCCGATGTCCGGACATGACATGAATGGGCATTCTAGTACGTATATCCCACACACGAACGGAAGAATCACGCCCACCTGTTACTATCAAATCCAACTCAGGATGTATGTCAATTGTGTAAACTGCACTCAAATGACCATGATAATCTCTAATCACCACATTTTTCTCCAAATCCCAACATTTGACAGTCTTGTCCTCTGAACATGAAAAAAGATATGGGTGCCTTGACGAAATCACCATATCTCTAATAGCCATAATGTGTCCAGATAACGTTAATTGTAAATCTCCTGATGCTAAATCCCAGATTTTCATCGTCCTATCAGCTGATCCGGTAACAAAATACGAGTTGAACGGATCCATCGTCACCGAAGTAACTTGTCCTGTATGACCAAGTATCACTTTGGATAATCTCCATTGCACCTGACTGTGAGTATTAAGCTTGGACGCGTTTCTTGGTACAATCAATGGATTGGCGTATGTGTTTTCATCTGCATTTGAAAGTACGTTGTTTTGATGCATGTTTTGTTGATGTAAGGTCATTGTGCCAGATTCTTTTATTTCTGGCAACTCCAACCCATTATCTTTCCTCTCTCGTAATGTATCCAAAACTGACTTCCTGTTGGCTTCATTGAATTGCAGCGGGATGTTATTTAGGAAATCGGGGAAGTATGTCTTTTTGATTGAGTTTGTGTATAAAGAATCGTCAAGGTTATACTGAATATTATCGTCGGGAAAGTATATGCTCATGTCATTTTGAAGACGACTATAGGCGTTGCTCATTGTTTGCTTTTAAAGGAAAGATTATTAAGCTGATTTATAATCAAGTAGAAAATGAGCTAGTGAAATTCATGAAGCGGCAAAACATTAAAAAATTTTATTATTTTTCATTTAATTTTTAAGTCATTTTTTCTTCTTTTAATCCAAATTATTCAGACAACAGAATAGTAGTTATGTCTGAGACAGAAAGACCACAAGAAGAAGGAGAGGGTGACGTTATTATTGACGTCCAGGAAATTGAGGAGGTTATAGATGATGATAAACTGGAACAAAACGAACCAATGGAGGAAGATTACCAAGGTGAGGAAGATGAACTTGATGATGAAGCAGTTAACGAGTTGCTTAAAGGTAACGGTGTTAATTATACAGAAGATGGTAACATCGAAATTGATATGAGTAATAATTCCCAAAGCTATTTTGAAGATCATTCCGATTCAATTTTTACAGTGGCGACCCATCCAACGCTGCCATTAGCGGTTACAGGCGGTGGCGATAACGTTGCATATTTATGGACCACACATAATTCACCTGCTAAGTTGGTAACGAAATTGGTTCGATATGGCGAAAGTGTGATTGCAGCCGAATTTACATTTGATGGATCCTACTTGGTTACTGGAGATATGAGTGGTAAAGTTCTTGTCTTCAAATCCATCAAACGTGGACAAATGTGGGAACGTTATGATAGGATCTTAGAAGATGTTGAAGAAGTTATGTGGATACGTACACACCCAAAGCAAAACGTGTTTGCATATGGTGGTATTGACGGATCCGTTTCAGTTTATTCAGTTGAACCCACATTGGAATTGATTTTTTCAGGATACTCACATTCAACTGAATGTACCGGTGGAGAATTTGTTTCAGTTGATGACATGGATGAATTGAAATTAGTTACAATCAGCGAAGATGGCAGTTTGATTGGATGGAATTGCTTTACGCAACAAAGCGAGTTCAAACTTGATGCGAACAGTCTGAAAGGATTGTCCCCACCATGGGTATCAATTGCTGCCAACCCTGCAAATAAAATTGTTGCAGCTGGATCGAGAGATTCACAAATTGCCATAATTAATACTGAAAATGGATCATTGTTGAATACGTTTACAGCGTTGGAGTTGAAAGAGGGGGATGATATTTTCGATTCATCAATTGAGGCTATAGCATGGTGTAAACCGTTGAGTTTGATGGTTGCTGGATTTGTATCTGGAGATGTGATTATTTTTGACTCTAATACGTGGAAAGTGAGAAAGATGTTGAAATGTCAAGATGCGGTTACCAAAATCGAGTTCATTGGCGATAGTCCCATGTTTTTGGTTTCATCAATGGATGGCAAAGTGTACAAATGGGATGCCAGAACTGGAGAACTATTACATGAATGTGTGGGACATCACATGGGAGTTTTAGATTTTAGCATTGATTGTTCAGGCGAGAGGCTAGTTACCGCAGGTGATGACGGAGTTGCATTAGTATTTAAATTCTAAATAACTTTATAAAGATTTTGACTTTAGTTTTGCTTCGATCAAATTGTCAATGTAAGATTTGAGTGGGGAGTTGACATTTGGATTTTGTAACTGATTTTCCAAAACCTGCTCCACCTGTTTGGCAATTAGTTTGCCCGTTAAGTCCACCTCTATATTAACCCAATCGCCTAGTTTTTTCAAAGGCATGATAACTTTGGATTGCGTGTATGCCACCATCATAATTTGGAAGGTTTTCAAAGCGTAATCGACGTTGATGACGGTCAAACTGGTACCATCGACACAGATGAAACCTTTGTTAACGATATAATTGATGTACTCGGGATCTCTTAATTTGAAAGTGTAAATGATTGAGTTAGTTTCCCTGGTCTGATCGACTATCTCCGCAACTGTGTCCACATGGCCTTGCACCATGTGACCACCGAACCTGACATCACCGGAGATCGCCCTCTCTAAATTTACCTTGTCATTTGCCTTTAGTAGGCCAAGATTTGTTTTCTTCAGAGTCTCCTGGGAGACTCCTACTTTGAACACGTCCTTATCGAATTCGGTCACCGTCAAACAAGTGCCGTTGACGGCAATTGAGTCACCCAGATGACAGTCGGTGAGGATAGCTGCCGCGTCTTTGATGGTCAAAGAAACCCCATAACCGCCGCTTTCGGATTTATCCAGAGAATTGTACTCCAGTACCGTTCCTATGATCTCTACTATGCCTGTGAACATGTTTCTACTCCTTGCTCGGACAAGAAACCCTGCCGCATGGTGAAGGGAAAACCGTTGTTTTCCAGATTCGTATCACTCCATTTCTGTCGCTGCCTCGTACAAAATGAAAAGCTATAAAAGGGCTGTTTTTTTTCTTTGCACTCTTTCTTTTCTTGCCTCTGCCACTCCTCTGCTTTGCTATTGGGCTGTCTTTCTTCTGTTCGGACACCCTTAATTGGCTTCGACATCAAGGACGCCCGAACATACAGCCGTGTGTTTGGCTGTCCTGTTTGTAGCAGGGAAATATCACCAGCCCCACCAGCCCCAGAGGCACCTTCGATGGTAGGCCCTGGTAAACGATTCCCTAAAAGCAAAGCCCGCTCTTACAGAGACAGTCACGTGCAAAAACCACGTGTGGCCGTTTTTGAAGGGCGCCAACAGCTCATCGCCGTTTTCCATTTTCCGTCGACCGACGCGCCGACCGACGCAGACGGAGCCGGAGCAGCCGCTCTCGGAGTGGTCACGGCCCTGTTATCTGCCCGGCCTCTCTTTGTGTCCAGCCTTCCCCGTATTTAAACTGCCCCATCCCCTCCTGCACATTCTAATGATTGCACTTTTGCCGTCCTGAGATCATCAGCATATTCAATCCGATGTCTGCCCATATCAAAGTCTCTGTCTTAGGTGCCGCTGGTGGTATCGGTCAACCGTTATCCCTCCTCCTTAAGTTAAACCCTTATATAACCGAACTTGCTCTTTACGACGTTGTAAATGTCCCCGGCGTTGCCGCCGACTTGCGTCATATAGACACCGATGTTAAAATATCGAGCTACATGCCCTCAAGTGCATCCGATACAACAGAATTGGCCAAGGCCTTGCAGAACTCAAATTTCGTCATCATTCCAGCAGGTGTGCCAAGAAAGCCTGGTATGACTAGAGGTGATTTATTCAACATCAATGCATCCATTTGTGCCCAACTTGCTCATTCAATTGCCAAACACTCCCCAGATGCTTGCGTATTGGTCATTTCAAATCCGGTCAATTCCACCGTTCCGGTGTTTAAGGAAATCTTTGTTAAGGCGGGTATTTTCAATCCAAGAAAACTATTTGGTGTTACTGCTTTGGACCATGTTCGATCGAACACATTTTTGTCTGAATTAATCGAAGGTACGTTGCCAAACCATTATGACATCCCTGTTGTTGGCGGTCATTCGGGTCATTCCATTGTTCCATTATTTTCTCAATCCAAGGGCGATGTAAATCTTTCAATTTTGCACGACGAGAAAATTCTAGATGCATTGATTCACAGAGTTCAGTACGGTGGTGATGAGGTCGTCGAGGCAAAGCAGGGTAAAGGTTCAAGTACTTTGTCAATGGCGTATGCTGCCAATAAATTTTTCAACATTTTACTAAACGGTTATTTGAATCTCAAAGAAATCACGATTTCAAGTTACATTTACCTTGATGATTCAATTGAGGGTGTCCCTAAACTGAAATCTTTGTTAAAGCCTTTATTGGATTCCAAAAAGCTATTGATGCCAACATTTTTAGCCACTCCCATGACTTACGGACCAAACGGGGTATCCAAAGTTGATTACACTTGGGTCAATGCAATGAATCACAAAGAACGTGAGATGTTCCTAGTTGCAGCAGGTTTTATAAACCAAAACGTGGATAAGGCTATTCTTTTTGTAAATTAGTGTCCTACATATATATTACATCTTTTATACCTTTTTTTTTTCCTACAGTATCTCCAAATTATTCTTTTTTATTGTACTTTCTGTCCATCGAATTCCAAAAAATCGCAAGGTTTCTACTACTACTGCGGTGGATAATACTGACAAACATACCCACAATTGGTATGAATCCAATGCCAAAATCCACCAAAATATTGAAAATCATCTTGCTCATCTCGTTGAGTTTGATGAAGCGGCAACCTGGTCTCCGCAAAAACTTGATCTTACGCCCCTCTCTGTAAACCTTGAATCCAAGTCCGACTTCAAACATGCAAAACAAAATCCACAGGTTTATTGCAAAAACAATATAGTTACCAACAATTGGCACAATTTGAATCAAGGGACCAAATCCAAACCCCACTCTCCGGGACACATAAGCTACCCCTTGGCTTTCACTATCGCTTTCTTCTCCGTGTGTACTGGATTGTAAATTTTCCATGACATATTCATGCTCAACTACGCTGGACTCTCTTGCTCCAAATATTCTATTTAAGAAATTGGATGCATGGATTCCGAAAAAACTTTCGTCCATCCAATAGCATGTTTTCTTTATCTTAAGTATGTCGGACTGGATATCTAACGGGATGTCGGCCGGAACTTCCCGTGGTATCAAACGGGCATTACCTTTTTTATCAAGAAAGGTCTGGAAGTACGGATCAAAGTATCCGTCATCACCACCGCTAGCAAACTTGACAATCTTTGGTCGAGTTGTACCGAACTATGGGATGTTAGTAAATTTGTACACCAAAAGGGCATCACTTGAAAATATATGCAACTATCTGCTTACAATTTTTAGCAGGACAATCCTGAAAAGCTGGTCCACAATAAACGTCATGGTTGCCAAACCAGCTAATCTTCAGTCTACGTAATGAAAAATGAGGTGAAAACCCCCCCTTAAATAGCAGCAGCATGAGATGCCAGGGACTGGCCTGGCATGGCCTGGCTTCTTTCCAAAAATACTAATTATGGGCTTTCCAATGAGATTACAAATTTACTAATAATAAGTCCTTCAGTGACTTAAAATGGTCGATTTCCTCCAACGGTTCACAAGTAATACTTGTCAGACAGCCACCCAT